>JASSUY010005369.1:18715-39292 GCA_032466535.1 Forpus xanthops | reverse complement strand
GTGCTAAGGGTGAAAAGTGCAGCCTGAGGAAGACTACTTACTTCATCTTGAAGACCCCTGCCCACGATCATCTGAGGGCAGTGCGCAAGCACCAAAGGGGAGGGACTTATGATAATGAGTACCTAAACTAATTATAATATCCCCGCTTCTCTCTCGGACACCTCCTGAATATGCATGTTTTTGTGTAATAAATATCTGCTTGCTTAAACCCCTGGTGTGCGACTTAGGTGGAGCGATGACTCCCCATGCACCCAGCGCTGCTTATCCCTCATCAACAAGCACAATAAAGAAATTGGCTATTAATGTCAGTGCTGAAGTTGATTTTTTTTAACAAAACTGGCCTTTATAACAGGAAGCTTAACCTTTTACTGTAAGAATTATGCTAATCACACCTTCCACAATTAAATCCTCCCATGTACTACAAAGACATACTACCTTCAACATACATACATTAGCCAGAAAGCTAGCTAGTACTTTGCAGAAGGGCTACTGCTTATCAGCTTTAGAGCTCATCTAGTAAAATCCCCTGCAATGAGCAGGCACATCTTCAACTAGCTCAGGCTGCCCAGAACCACATTCAGACGAGCCTTAACTGTCTCCATGGTTAGTGTATCCACCACGTCTCTGGACAGCACATTCCAGTATTTTATCACTCTCATTGTAATGGATTTCTTCCTCACATCCAGCCTAAGTCTTCCCTCTTAGTTTAAAACCATTACCTCTTGTCCTGTCACAACAGTCCCTGCTAAAAGCCTCTCCTCATCTTTCTTACAGGCCCCTTTTAAGAAATGAAAGGCCAGACACTACTACCTGTAAGCTCAAGCACACGCCAATTTTAAGCCCCACTACCCAGGCATAAAACAGCACAATAAACCTTAGGTACACGTGGAATGTCCGTGCTTCCAACCACAAGGCATCACCTCCACAAAGACACCCCCTCTACAAGGCCAGGGAGAGGCGAGTGCTGCGGCCATTAAAGAGCAGACCTGAGTTGTGGTGAGTTCCAGGGCTTCAAACCACAGCCATGAGACGGGTGAAAGGGGGCTCCCTACCAACAACGGGAGTTAAACATCAAACCACACCCTACGAGCAACGTGCCCAAACCCGAGCCAGCAGCCCTGTGGGAGCAGAGCACTGTAACTCCAATCGACGCCGCCTCGCAGCCTCTCTCCAGGCCGGGCAGGGAGACCGTTACCTGGGCCTGACGGCCGACGGACCAACGGGGGTAAAAGGCGGCGATGGCAGCCCCATCTCTGTGGAAGAGGCCGCCATTCCGGCTGCCGGGTCCGCACCGCACTCCCCCATGTGCCCACCACAGCCCGTCGCCATGGCTGGCTCCTCCTAACACCAGCACCCTAGCACTAGGTGGGAGGGAGGGACTGGCGCTGCCCCCTCCTACGTGACGCCATGGGGCGGGGCGGGCCCGGGAGTGTCGCCGCAGGGAAAACGCTGGATTGTCGCGGCTCTATTGCTGACCGCAGCGTGAGGGGGCTCTGCCCTGAGAACTTTATTTGCAGCAGAAGGGGAGGGGTGCAGCTACTTCCGAGTGCTCCCAGCAAGGGCCGGAGTGGGCTCCAAATACGCCATTGGGGCAGGCTCGCTGCAAAACAGCTGTCGGGCTCGACTGGCCGCCGCACCTTGCCGTGTCTGCCGCGGCGGTGCTTGAGCACCCGAGCAGGCGGGTGTGGGGCACACGGAAAGCGCTAACACACCCGGGAACAGCAGTGGCTCCCACCATGATCCTCAGTCAAGGCGTTCTTCGCTCCCTTCCCCCCCACTGAGCCACTGCGCCGACTCCGGGAAGCCGGAGCTGCTCTTTGGTTGAAACGTCACTTGTTAGGCACCTAAGTATGCAAGATCAAAAAGCAAATATATAAATATAATTTGCATACATTAAAAAGCCTAAAAAGGACGACCGGGGGGCAGCCCCCCTTCAGCGGCCGGCGGTCCCCGCCCCGTGATGTCGGTGGCGCTCGGCATGGCGGGCGCTGTAGTGATATTGCTGGCAGCCTCTCCTGGCGGCGGGCGCAAGAGGGAGCCCGTTTAAACTACCGCTCCTAAGGCTCTCCGCTGCCGTTCTCCCCGCCGCCCCTGGGAAGATTTCCGCTGGGGCAACGGTGGGCGGTGGTTGCCGCCCGGTAAAGACTCATGGGGACTTCTGACCGGGAGCGCCGGCCTCGGAGCCGCGCTCGGGGTGGGGAGCTGCCCTGACTTTTAGCTTGGCCGTGCTTTCTTGAGGGCGACTGGGAGCGGAGCCCCGGCATGCTGCCCGTTTCCCTTGCACGGGCCGGGCAGCCCGGCGAGTGGGTGCGGGCCGCCCTGGGAAGGCGGCTGCTCGCTCCCCACGGCTCGGCCCTGCTGCAGACTGGGCCTGGGCACTGCCTCCGCCTGTGCCTGAGGTGGAGGCACCAAATCCACTGCAGGGAGCCCGCCCTGCTGCTCCGGGCCGCCAAGAGGAGTGTCGGGACGCAGGCCGGGGGCCTGAGAGCTGAGAAACCTAGCAGCGATACTAGCAAACATGTATCCGTGCAAAGGGCTGAGAAAGGAGAAACTTTGCTGTCTGCTGCTCAGAGAGGTAAGACGGGCTGTAGTCAACTTACGAGTGGAACACTGTGCTAGCAAGGAGGAAAGTGCTGCTGCAGCTAGGGTCTTACAGCCCCAAAACTCAGGAATTGAGAACACCAAGCCCTTTCTTTCCATGTCCATTTGTTTACAGCAGTTGATCCGTTTCAGTGTACGTATTGCACAAGCAGAACAGAAATTAGTGGCTTCTTCCAAACAGCTTGCTGATATAGTGGTTAAGGCCCATCAGGGATAAGATTTCCAATGAGGAAAGGCTGAAAGAGTTGGGGTTGTTAAACCTGGAGAAGAGGAGGCGCCAGGTAGACCTTATTGTGGCTTTTCAGTACTAAAAGGGGCCTACAAGAAAAATGGAGAAAGACTTCAGCAGAGCCTGTTGCAATAAGACGGGGTAATGGTTTTAGACTAAGAGAGGGGAGATTCAGGCTAAACGTGAGGAAAGAATTCTTTACAGTGAGGATGGTAAAACACTGAAACAGGTTGCCTAGAGAGGGAGTGGATGCACCATCCCTGAAGACATTCAAGGCCAGACTAGATGTGGCTCTGGACAACATATGTCCTTGGTCATTGCAAGGAGTTGGACTAGATGAGCTTTGAAGGTCCCTTCCAACCCAAACTATGCTGTGATTCTATGTAGACACCTCTCATTTTCCTTTTCAGAAGGCAAACCTAGTTCACACAGCCTGTCTTGAAGCTCTTGAAACAAGTTTATTTCTAGAAAATAGTTAGATCTCTACATGTGATACTAGTTTATAGGATGGCTGTCACATTGGTTGCTCTCACTTCAGTGAAAAGTGGCTTCTGCATAATTAACCTCAAAAATTCTAAGTGCTTTGAAAAGGTTTGGGAGGAACACCCTCAACTGGTTAGAAGATTACGGGAGAAATTGATATTAAAGTTTCCTCAGTAACTTGTACTTTGCTGAAATTCACAACTTTATCACCTAAGCAAATCAGTAGTTTCTTTCCAAGTTCTCAAAAATATTTTGTAACAGAGAATCTCATATGACTGCTTTTATGTTTTTTCTTTTTTTTTTTTTGCGTGTATGCTGACACTTTAGATCAAAACTAATAAAATTAATCAGATAAACTGCTTAATGATCCCAAAATACATATTTTGGTCTAATATCCCTCATTTTCATTGTTCACTTGATTAAGAATTCATAAAACCAGTTTTTTTCAGTAAGTGTGTGCAGTTTATAAGCTTATGCTTTTCATTTTTTGCTTTTCTGTTTCATTGCACGAGGATTGCAATTATTGTGGGTTTTCATAGTAGCATGAATATGGCAGTGCATAAATACCTCATTCCTTCTTCAATAAACTAGCTGTCATGTACGCAAAAAATAGCAGTAGGTATTCTGGGTCTTGAAAATGTCTAGTAGGAAAGCAGAAAATAATAAAGCTTAGTACAGAAGTATAAGCATGCTGTGTACAATATAAGGGATGTTCCATGGTCTATTTTCTTTTAGTGATGAGGCATTTTGAAGCTGTTAGTGGATTTCTTTCTTGTGCCAAAATGTTATTTGAGCTGCAGACAAATAGAAGAGCATTTATAGAAGAAAACTATGCAAATCTTACTGCACAAGATTGTAACTCCTGCTTTTTTTTTTTGTCTATTTCAGTGAAAGATGCTGGAAGAGACTTTACCTACTTTATTGTGGTCCTTGTTGGAATTGGTGTTACAGGTTATTTCTAAAAATTTTATTCTTTATCAGAAGACACTTTTCATTAATTCCATCTGGTTTGATTAGTTTCATTCCATTTGCTGTTATTTCTGTTACAGGTGGTTTGTTTTATGTGATTTTTAAAGAGCTATTCTCTTCTTCTAGTCCAAGTAAGATCTATGGAGATGCCTTGGAGAAATGCAGATCTCACCCTGAGGTTTGTTTTTGAACATGAGTCACAAGTTTATGTTTCTCAGTAGTTCACTGTCTCACTTTGAGTCAAAAGTTTGCACAAGGAATCTCACAAGTATCTGTTATGACACTAAGGTTCAGTCATACTGTGAAGCACTGCATAAGTATCCAGGAATTTAAACTCAGAATGAGAAACACAGATAGCATTCCTGTGGCTAATAGAAAAAGAGAACAGTCTTGTTATCGCACAGTCACATAAGGTAGCTAGATGTAAACAAAAGTCACTCTAAAACTGGATTTTAAAAGCCGCTGCTTCAGGCAAACTAAGAAATGCACAGAATAGCTTTCAAACAAGATTGCCACATATGCCACTGAGGATAGTCTAGAAACAAAATAATACGTTGTCACTAGAATAAAAGTGGAGACTGGTTTGAAACAAGTTTGTAGAATTAAAACTTCTCTGCAGTATTTTCACAGTAAAAATCACCCTCTCTTTTTAACCAGCTAGGTTAATTTGGTCTGGCTTTACAGATCTGGGCAAAAAAAATCATTTTCATTATGTTTTTTAGATAATGTGAAGGGGAATGCATTTGCATTTTAATCTTTGAAACATACTGTCTTGAAGGAGACATGAGCAAATATTTCATGGGTTTTTTTCCTTTTTACACAAGATGTCAGTAAAGTTTAAAATACACAGTAAGAAGACAGATTTAAATGTCATAATTTCAGAGAACAGCACAAGTGGAAGATAGTGGCATTTATTTTAGACATACGTGATTGTAAAGAAAAGTGCTGAAATGCAGAGGAATTTTCCCTACACTGCTCTCTTTCGTAAACTCTTCTACCCTTGATTCATCAGACTCATAAGGGGCATTTTTTTGAAAGTAAAAAGCATTCATAGCATTTCTGGAATATGTTTCAATGTGATACCTTTTGACAACTCAAACCTCTTTTCTCTTGTAGGTAATAGGTGTTTTTGGTGAATCCATTAAAGGTTATGGGGAAGCAACAAGAAGAGGAAGACGACAGCTTGTCAGGTGCCCTTTGGTGTTTTCCCCATACAGACACAGTTTTTGCACAGCGGAACATTTTGGGTCATGTAATAGATCTAGATTAATGAACTACATGTGACATACGCTGTTACTTTTGAGTGAAAATGAAAGCAGTATTTTGCAGTACATCTTGTGGAGCACATACTCCTAAACTCAGCATGCATACAATACAGAATGCCAATTCTGACTGCCTCAAAACAAGCAATGGTCAGAACAGTAAACATAGAGCTGGACTCTCCCCAAAATAGGATGAGTCTGAAGGGAGCAGTACTGAGGTCTACACATGCATCTTCAAAGCAGGGATCTGACTGAAGTTTACAGTCTGAAACCTGCAAATAGAGTGAAATTGTTCTTTGAAAAGTTGTTCCTGAAGAGTTTTTCTCTTTTTGAAGCAGTAGTTTTTATCATAATAGGAAGAACAGGAGGTACTAAATTTCGGGCTTTCAAGAGCCCAGCTTGTTCTCTTTAAAGCTGGGCTCAGTCTGACTGTACAGGTTGTAATCACTGCAGTGATTATATTGTCCCAAGCTGATCTGCAGTATTGGCTGCCCATTTCTTAAACTGATTTTTGGTACTTGAGGCCACATCTGTTCTCTGTATTTAATAGAGCATCTCTCACCTAAGCCTATAATCAGTGTCTTTATTATTCTCTTTTTGAGAGAAGTAACAGAAGTAATTCTTAGAAAACGTGAATCTTCTCTGCCCTATAACCCAATAGAGGCTCTGTTTTTATTGGGTCCTTTGTCTTCAGTTTACCTGAGGAGGTGTCATACAGGATGGGACACATAAGCCCAGATACATAACTTGAACCATGAAATTGAGAATCTTTTTTTTTTTTTTTCAGATGAAAGTGGTATTTCCTGGTGGAAGTTTTATCTTTTCACCAAACAGTGAAAAAGTGTTTAAAGTGGAGCTGCTAAATGAAAAGGAGATGCACTAGATGTTTTAAGTACTTGTTTGTAAAAGACACTGTAAATAAGTAAATGCACTGTAAGCTTTCCTAGTATTTAATTTCCAACACTTTGAAAGTTTAGTATTTTAAATAAATTTTTGAGCTGAGGACTTTGTAAGATTATAGAGTTTGTGTCTGCAGTATAAGGATGACCTTAAATGTCTCAAAAAGAGCAGATTTCTGTGTGTGCATATTAATACCTTGAATATGAATTTACTGCAATAAGGCTCTTCATTCGTCTTTGTTCTCTGTAACCCATAATGTCACCTTAAACTTACCGGAAGTTTAATTCACAGTGTGTATCTGAGCATGACTGATGAAAAGACGACCATGGTAGTATGCAGCAGTTAGTAATTTCAGTAGGAAATATAAACTGGAGCCAGAACTCCAGTTTGATCATTAGTTTCTGGAAGTAGTCACCTTGAAAGTAGCATGACCTTTATCTGATATTGAGCATAAAATAACTCCGGTCTAAATATCAGCATTTAGACTGGAGATCTGATATCAGTCCTAAAGTTACCCAACTTTAGTAGAACAAAATTATTGCCAAAATACGTCAAGCATATAGTAAAGTGTTTGTTTTGATGTGATTTAAGCAACCTGAAAATTGATAATTAAGTTAACAAAACATTGTGTGCTTTGGCTTGGTAACTTCATTTTAAGTGCCTAAAACCCCCAAAACCCTGGCAGTCTTGGTGATGCAGGTATTCCTATCTGCATGTTGGGCTCTGAATCTGGGGGTTCTTTAGAATAAATGCAAGGAAATTCCAGAATTTTCAGCCACTGGATTGCTGTTGAGTTTTGAAGGGAGGGCTGGGGTGAGGACATATAAGCACTTAAGTTTGTTAATCCTCAACTGCTTATTCTAACTCCACTAGTCCTTATGCTCACAGCATAGCTTCGGAAGAGGAGTAGATAATGAACCCATAGTAGCATAAGGATTGCATTGGAATATACTTTCTCACAAAATAGTTAAGCAGCTCCTTTAAAGAAGTTGTTTAAATTTTAAGTCTAACTAGCATGTAACATGTATCCTTGCTGGGTGGCTTGGGTTTTTGTTTTGTTGTTTTAGTCATGTTGAATACGTAAAGGATGGACTGAAACATATGCGTTTGAAGTTCTATATTGAGGGCTCTGAATCAGGGAAGCGAGGAACAGTCCATGTGGAAGTCAAAGAGGTATGTACAATTGTTTGATATAGCTGACAAGCTTAATCTTGAGTTTAAAACTGCCAAAGAGGATAAAAAAAAAAACAAAAACAAAAAAAAAAAAAACCAAAACAAAAAACAGCCTGAAATTGTTTTCCTCACAGAATCCTGAGAGAGGAGGATTTGAGATCCGCTACATATTTGTGGACGTTGACACCTATCCTAGAAGAACCATTATCATAGAAGACAACAGATAGCCAATGGTCAAAGATACTGTCTCACCTGACTGAGTACTGGATGATGCTCAAGTCACCAGACTGTGCGAGTTGTTTGGTATTCTTGATTGCATCTTGCAGCTTTGGGGTTCTGTTACAGGAAGCAGCCTCTCAGGGCCTCTGTTGAGGTCTTTCTTAACAGCAGATACAGGATTTGAAGCAAAGTCAATGAAATAATAGTAGAACCATCACTTATGGTAAATACTTTTAACGTAAGAAAATAATGGCTCATAATATACAGTTTAATGCTGGATTTCTGTACACCCAAAAACTGAGTATGCCAAGATGTTAGATTTGGATGTGGGTTTTTTTTGTTGTTTTTTTTTTTTTTTCCTTTGCTTGCATTTTCCGTTAGCACTGCAATAAAATGTAGACAAACTCACTGTTTTCATTCTGGATGCTTTTATAGAAAGTAAAATGATACACAGGAGATGTAACCCAAAGGATTGTAAGGGTAGGAACTGTGTAGAAACACCCATGACAAGTGACTGAAGATAATGACTTAATTATCAGTGTCTTCTAAATAACAGAACTGCTCATTGTAACATTTGCTGTGCTGCTCCACAGAGTTGTAACCACTCAGCACTGTTCACAGTATTTCCATCAACTAATGTAAATCTTCTGGAAATCAGATGCACGTAGGTTTACCCAAAGTCAAAAATTCAACTCATGACAAAATTTTTCACCAGGATTTCTTCCTTAGTAGAGCATAGCAGGCAGCAAGCATAACCCGTGTATTAATAATCAGAATCAGTTGTGCTGATCTGCCAAGCAGCACCAACTGAAAATATTCAAGCTTGAGCTTCTTATATTTAACCACTTTATTAAAATACCAACTACTGTAATTTTTTTCTGTAGTTACCTATTGTATTACCAACTTTTTAGTTCACTAGTGAATTATCCCTGTATTAGGTGTGCACTGATGTGTCTTTACTATGAGTTTATTTAATGGTATATCGGACTGTTCTAAAGTTCATACAATATTCTCTCATGCAATGCCATGAATACTATATGTAGACCTTTAGTAATACTACTCTGGACTTAAGCCATCTTGTTGATCTGTCCCCCAGTAATCACACTTGCATAATCATAACAACTGAAGATAATACTTTGTTACAACTGCATAGCTGCCTTAATCACTACAACCTTGACTTCAGTCAGATCCTCATAATATCTGAAATTATTCAATGGAGATAAGTCACACATTCATCCCACTCATGTGGGCAGAATAGCCGTTACAGCAGAGCAGCCACCAATCTGTTACACTGCAAGGCATTTTGGGGTTTCCACACTGCACACAACATAACTGACTTTTACTGTGTCTTTAAATAATGAAAGCAATTGATTCCCATTGTTCATGTTATTTTCTTGAAAGCAGTGGAGTTAACAACACCTTTTGACTTATGACTCTTCCTAATTCTTAGCATTTCATTTGCCAAAACTTTTGATTAAGAAGAAATTTTCAAACTCACATAATTGATTTACAATCAAATAAGAAGAAAATAATTGAGGCCCTCATTGTTTTACTGCAACCTGTTGCAGTACTGACTGATAACATTACACACCATATTTACCTGCCAGCGCTTATGTCTGATTGCTATAAGCGTCTGTCATACTGTTGTGGTTACTGAGAACCATCTCTGGAAGAGTTTTGTCATAAATGCAAGGCGGAACATAACTGTCGGGGTGCATCAGAAATACTGCCAGCTATATGAGTTTAGAATCTTATCACTAGCCTTAAGCCCGTACTATACCTTGATAAAAATATAATCGTTTTTCACCTTTTGCAAGTAAAACTTTTACATAGTTTAAACTAGAAAATGCAATACTATATTTGTCTTGCCTTCATGTGTTTCTACCCTGTCAAACTGCCTGAAAGCCACTGTAAACAACATATCAACAACTACAGCCTAGCTTATGGAAGGGTAAGTGGAAGGTTCAGCTTTGCTCTTCAGTAACACAGTAAGTATTTCAGTGTTTTCTTTTTAAAGGTTTTTCTTTTTCTCTGAAAAGGACGAACTTGCTTCATATGTGGGTTACTTTCTGATGTGAAACTGTCATGTTACTGTTACTAGAACTGGGGTTAAAAAAAATCATGGCCAGGAAGTCAGAGCTCAAACAATAACTTTTTAACAAAAATTAAAGACATTTTCCAGAGTTAAGTTCTTATTGTTGCAGAATTAAAAAAATACATATGCTCAAAACCCACTTCTCCCTTAGGAAATGAAATTATTTCACTCAGCAGTGAAATGCTATTTTTCCAGAAACATTCTGTTGCAAACTATTTGAAATGTACTTGAGGTGGTGTGTAACTTTGTCTTAACTTTGGTATCTCTGCCTTCATTTTTTGTGCATGCCAAAACTTGTGTATATAGTATAGGCAGCTAACATCATTTGAGCTGGTTTGTGGGAATAATAGTGTTACTCTGTCATCTGCATGACCTCTGAGTCTAGGCCCTGTGTATACTTGCTGTACTGTGACAGACAGAAATAGACTTTCAGGAAATTAATTTTGTGAAAACTTTGAAATATAAAAAATGACTACTGTTACTAAGCTTCAGTAAACAGAAGATCTTGATAAGGAAATGGAATTTTAGACTGGAAATGATAAATGTTGTTGTGCATGACTGACTGAGTTTAAAAATTACCCTGATACATAAATAATTCCAGCACAGAAATCAAGTTTCAACAATTGACTTAGGTAATGGAGTCATGATCTTGGGAATGTTTGCAAATAAATGCATGTCTGATACAGCAAACTTCAACAAACTCGCTTAACAAGGAGAAGAAATGGGAATGTAAGACAATTGTGTCACATGGCTGCTGCAGAAATAAAAAGACAAAGAAGATGTGCTGGGGGTCTTCACAAATAATTTAAATTTGCTTTGTTCTCAGCCTCGTCTCAGTATCACAAGGAATGCTATACTAATACTCATGGGGTTATTACACTGTGTAAATGATCAGCCACCTAGTTTCAAGGAGCAAGCTTAAAGATTACAGTAAGGGCTCATAACTGGCCTCAGTATATGGGGTTGTGAAGTCTGCTTGAAGATTTGGAATACAGTTGGTACTGGAAAAATGGAGAAATTTGAAAGCAAAAAGATCTCCCCCCAACCTCTTTTTTAGTGGAGCAGAAAGGCTTATTCCCTAGAGAGGTGTTCACTTGCTCAGAATAGAGAATAGAACTTCAGTGCAAATTCTCCTTAGGCAGCTGGGAAGTCATTATGACATAACAAGAATTGTGAAACAGTCATTGCAACCTGTACTGTAAATAATTGAACAGCAGAAGTATTTGATAGTTGTTCTTATTAAATTCTCAAGGATTTTTTATTCTGCATGTGTTATGTAAAATAATCTATAGCAATTATAATGTGAATTAGTACCATCCTGTATTCAAATTCAGTATATTTAAATTTCATTAATAATGATACATAGTTAAAAGGTGACGATGTACCAAAAATATTTTGCAAGTAAAAGGTAAGTAAAGGAAAAAAATAATTAAGTCTGTTTGGAAGTCTGTGGTTGTCCTAGGAAGAATGCATTTTATTCTCTTCATCTGATAGGTCATCAAGGAATGTTTGTTAATAAATAAAAGAAGCACAAGTATATGTTTAAGTAAAGGAGCTGAGTTTGGAAAGCCTCTTGTTTGCCTCTCAGTGTTCAGTATCAAACTGCATTTCATTTTAAACAGCCGCATAAAAAGTAATACAAGTTGTGGAAAAAAGCATAGTATGTAAGCCTATAATTATCAACATAAAGGTTATGGCAAAGTACATCTAAAAAGTATCACAGATTTTAAACTAATAGTGTCAGGTTTAGTTGTCAAATATGGCAAGTAAGAATATTTACCTTTCTATATGAAACTTTGCTACATGAGAAATCTTGGGGTTTGGGATGAAGATGGGGATCATTTTCCAATTGCAGTTGCAGACAAAAGAGACTTCAAAGTTAACTCAGTTTATGGCCTGATGCAGCACAGCAGCATGGGCAGCCAGGCACAGTGGTGGAATACCCAGGGGAGCTGGCAGTGGTGTGCATGATCTTTACTTCCAGATCATGTACGTGTGCCTGCCTCTGCATCTTAAAACCTCCCAGTCCTGTGCTGAGAAACGTTTCCAGGATAATCATGTTTGTCCAATCTCTATTTAATCACAGTTCCCCTTTATCTGAATCACAATTATATTCTCTGGCATGAGTTGCCTTCTTGTATTACTCCCCACAATTAACTCTAATAACCTTCATTTATCCAAGCATGTTTTCACTTCTTATAGGAACAGGGTTGCTTTGCAATTTGAATACCAATTCTTTGTTTATTTTTCCCCCTAGAAACAATGATCTCAGCCGCAGCAGTACCTTATTACAGTTACACACATAGCATGATTTGACACCTGATTTGCTTCATTAGTTCTACAACATCCATAGAGGGGCTGGAAGTGAACTGCTGTTTTGTATGCTGTCTGGGGCCATGCATTACCTTCTGTTTAATAACATTAAGCCACATCCCAAAGGCAGAGTGCAGATTTGCAGAATGCCACCAGCTGCTTTTTGGCATGATACCTGGTGAGATCCAAGCACCTTCTCCTCCTCCTGAGACTGCAAAACCACTATGTTCAAGTGTGTGACACTGGTAAGGATAAAATTGATAGAGAAAAATAGCTGAGACGTCAAGATTTAAGACAGAAAAGCAACTTTTTTATCAACTGCCTTGAGCATAAAAGCCTCACTCATAATATGCCACAACTATTTTTCCCTGAAAACATCCATGAAAGATGTCCCACTTAAGTAATTTTTTTTATATTCTTCCCACTTCTTTTCTCTGAATTTCCTTTTTCAGCTCCTTTTTGGGGGGAGTCCCCCCAGCCTCTAAATCTATTTCTGTTTTCCTTCAAAATATTATGCCTAACTTCCATATCTGCATTTTTCTTCTTATATTTAATCCAGCAGAATGAAAGCTGATGAAGAAATACTACACCTTCAGTTTCCAGGGTTTCTAGAGCTGGTGGCTTTTCTCCTGTGACTTTTTACAACTTCTTCCATCATGCTTGACTCACTTAAAAGGTAGTACAAAGTCAGTGGCTACAGCCTGTAATTCAGCATCATCTGGATGACAGGAAGTCTTACAACTAAATAAAGCAAAAGGATTTCAGGGAAGTCATTTTAATTTTACTGAGTGTCTGATTTCTAGATGAAAAAGCATCAGCATAACATACAGTGTATTCCCCATGAAAATCTGGAGGTATGGTTATTTCAATATATGATATATAATGGTTTATATCAAAAAAAAAGGATTTCATCCCTGAGCCATCAAAACCAGATTAAGAGGAACTAATTCCAAAGAAAAATGTCATCCAAACCAGCCCTCTGCCACATGCTGCAGGTATTAGCATATTAAGGTGTCATATGTCTCTGTGTAAATATGTATATATGCATATGCATAAAAATATATCAATATATAATGTAAAGCCTGTATGTTGTATCATGTATATTTTATATACGTAATAGAAATATCTACGTATATATATAAATATGTATGTATGTATATACATTCTTGACCTCACCTTGGTAAGCTTTTCATGGAACAGCAAAGTAAACCAGTTTTTGAGGCCATTCAGAAACAGATACCTATCATTACAGACCAAGTCTGGTCTCCAGGGACATTGCTACTGTGATATGAGATCACTTTTGTCCCCATAAGCCACATGGAACTCACAAGTGGTGAATTCTGGATGGTGACTCAGATCAGTCCTTTAATTTTTTTAACTCATGTCCAGCACTCCATCCAAACCTTCCAAGACTGACATCTACAAAAGCTCCAGACATCTCTCAATGGCAAATGCTTCAATGGGAATTAAAAGGAAGAAATCAGATAGGACAAGGAAGTGCTCTGATTAGAGCCTGTCATCTTTAATCTCTCTTGCACTGAATGAATCATAATGGCAGTTTCTCCTTGATAATCTCTCACTCCATCCTGCATTGTAATAGTAAAGGCCAGAAAAATAGTGCCGTGTTCACTGGTAGTTGTCAGCCTTTGGGATCGAATACCAAAATGAAAATCACAGACTTATGGAATAGATGTTAGATATATATTTATTTTTTAATTTATTTTTTTATTTTTTATATTGCATATATAAAATGTATGTAAACAGATTGCCAATGTCACAGTCAGCCTGTTTAGCCACAGGCCGTCATCGTATTGTACCACTCACGTGAGGGATGTGACTTCCTTTCCAGAGGACTGGCCCTGTGCTGCCCAAGCAAAGTGTTCCTACATGATGTCTACAAAATAATTATCCACCACAACATAAATACCAAACATAAAAGATCAAAGAAAAATTAATGCTCTAAAAAACAAAAAAAAAAACCAAAACATTGCAATGTGAAGAAAATTATTATGTATCCCACAGAGTGAAGTCTATGTTTTTAGATTTAACATGCTTCTGTGAACATTGTTAGGCAACACCATAGTCAGTGAGCAATCTTTCTGTGTGAGAGCATTAAATACGTCTGCTATATGCCCAATCTGATATGGCTCCATTGCTGTACCTTGTGATAGAGTTCAAGAGCAACCAGCCCATACGTACCCATGTTGAGGACGCTGAGATGATATAAAGGGTTTTGCTTGCTGTGCCTCTGGTCTCATGGGAGTCTCCACCTTTCAAAGGCAGACATTTGGTGGCTTTCTGAAAATTACATTCTGTTCAGTCTTGGAGCCCCGGGGAAGGTTTCTGTCTCTAATTCAAGGGCCATTGATCTCTTCCCTGGGAATAAGAGGTGGTTTACTGGAGGCCAGCTGCTGGCTGGTCTTTCAGACCTCTGCATACCACACACGTTCTTTGGGCCATGCTTTCTGCACTGACCCTGCCGATCTCACTGGGGGTTTTAAAGACAAAAATAGTGTGGATGTTTTTGGAACTGCCTATATACCACTGCTTTTATCACAATATACAGGGTTACATGACAAGCACTTTCACACTGAAATAGTAGTAGTAGCAGGGGCTTGTCAGTAATGATACGATTACTTTCTGCACCACTTAAGCCAATAATGAGCACAGGGCTGGGACTCAGGTAATACTGAATCAGAACTAAATTCTGCCATCCATCCCTTCCGTGAGCCTGGAGCAAGCATTTCTATCTTTCTTTCTGCTATAATAATCACCTGTCACAAATGATTCTTACGAGAATCAGGTAACGAAGGGTAACGGCAGTAAGCCTGGGCAGGTAGGCAGGAGCCATCAGAATAAAATAATGATTTTGAGAAACCCAGAGGAGCAAGTTTTCAGAAACTCTGGAGCACATTTCTTAAACACATTTCAAGACAGACACTCAAAAGTATTTTTCCAGGAAGAAGATCTCATCACTTCTGTCTATGAGAGTGATGAGTAAAGAAATAATTACATAATAGGTCATGACATTTAAATAAAGTCAAGCCGTACCTCAACCAATCCATAATCATACAGGAAATTTCATAGCAAACTGGTAATACTAGAGCTGATAATGAAGGGCTAAAGCATCCACTAGCCCAAGCCTGGTATTCCTGGGCATCCCACATCCCTGCGCTGCAATCAATCTCTGGTTTTAGTAAAAAGCTTTTTGGACTTGAAAAAGAATGTGACAAGAAACAGAAGCTCACTTTTAAGCTCAGATTAAAAAAACAAAGCAAACCATAGAGCTTTATACATAACAGAATGAAACTGGCAGTATGAACATCTTTATGCATATAAAGAATAAAATACATTTCTCTGAGCTGGATGCAGCTTTCTTCTGATACAAACAGGAGCAGTAGCACCACCTGCCATCAGTGGGAGCACACACATTGCTTCATGATGTAATGGGCTGCATGAATAAAAGCCGTGAAGTTGAGAGCAGCTCTTGATCCTTCTCACACAACAAAACTAACAGAAACTGCAGAACAGATTGAGCTTTGCTAGCACTTAAACAGGGGAAGTTCAGGCTAGATATAAGGAAGAAGTTCTTTACTGTAAGAGTGGTGAGGCACTGGAATGAGTTGCCCAAGGAAGTTGTGAATGCTCCATCCCTGGCAGTGTTCAAGGCCGGGTTGGACAGAGCCTTGGGTGACATGGTTTGGTGTGAAGTGTCCCTGCCCATGTCGGGGGGTTGGAACTAGATGACCTTAAGGTCCTTTCCAACCCAAACCATTCTGTGATTCTATGATAACACTGAACTAGGAACTTTATTAGGAGATGTTAAATAATATTATCCTAAGCCCTTTTACCTTCCTTTTTTACTCTCTTCACTTTCCTCCTACAACCTTTATCGGCTTCAAGAAACGTTAACTAGCGTCAGTAAGTCCTTTAAAAGCAAGCACTTTCGGCTTTGGCTATAATTTGTAGTTTAGCACCACCTTCCTAGATACCAAAGAATTACAGCTTTGCACTACCAAATCTTGTAGCTTGAAGCCTTCATACGATAAGAGAAGTACAAAGAAGTGTGTTTTTTCACCAATCTGTTTCAATTGCTAGACTTTTTTAATGGTAAGATTGAGTTCTTGGTCCTCAGCAGTTTTTGGAGCTCACTAGTTTTTAGAAACTATCCCACAGACTGGTGCTCCCTGTAGCACCTCTGGTACGGCCCTGTAGCTGTGAATCTGTTGTCAGTTTCAGGGCCCATCATTCATTTCCAAGTCATGAAAACTGAACTGTAACTGTAGTTTATGCTGAATATAGCATATTTTAGTATTAAAAAGGAGCTTGTGTCGATCCGAACATGATATATTTACTTAACATTGTAAGCAAATATTTCAACCTATTTTCTATACTCTATATTTTATTTATTATCATAAATAACTGTTAAGAAAAGAGTTTCAATGATTTCTTGAAGAACAGGATTGACAGAACAAATAGAATTGTAGTTGGCAGCCTCATAGTTCACAATATAGATACTTTCTTCCATAATCCATGGAGATAATAAGAAAAACAGTAAAGGTGACAGACTTAGGGGTAACTAACCTGCATTAGTGTCAAAGACAAGCCCATACCTCAAAGAAAATTCAAGCAAAGCATATAGGTTTTTTTAACGCAGTCTTCGGTTTCCCTCTGCTGCGTGTTCCCCAGAATGCCCTCACTTGCATGAGGCATGTCCAGGGTCAGCTAACCAAGAATAATCTTAATCACAAAATTACCTTACAGTGACCTCAGTAAAACCTCCTTCTAGGCTAAGCTCCTTATCTTGTGACCCAGAAGCTGCATGCACCTCCCATGCCATGACCTGTTTTACAAAAGCCTCACATATGGATACTTAAAAATACCCAGGAAGTCTGTGTGGTCTTGCTTGGCATGGTGCTTCCCATCACTACCGTATCAGAGTTCTGCAGGAGGTGTTCCCTGAGATGTGGTTCATCCTGCCTGTGTTCCACAGGATAGCCCAGCGGCTAAGCCGCTCACGGCTGTGTTGCATGCTGAAGCTGCATCCCCTCTTTAAGTCTTTGCTGACATGGGGGTATAGCAACCTCCCTGGTTGTAAAATTATTCTCCATTTAGAAAATGTCTTTAATATGGAGGAAATCTCTTGTCACTTAGTTTCTTTGCCTATGTGATTACTTAAGCGCAATCTGACTGAATATAAAGCAACCTCTCATTCTTTTTAGAGAAGAAAAAAAGCTATTGCATATTAAGCAACCATCACACTTTCCCTGCTAGATCTCCTCGCTTCTATCATGTATTTAATTTCTTATAAACAGAACCCTAGTGGCAACCTAGTGGGTTTAGTTATGGCAGTGAGCTAAAGGAACAGATACACATTTACATCTGCTTACTGGGCAACAGCACAAAGAGAAAAGAAGATGATAAATGAGAAGAGAGAAACTGCAAGTGTCAACCTTTGAAATCTTCCCTGAATTCCGCATGTGAATCAGGTATGGTTTCTTGAGGCAGCCTCAAGAAAATGCATGTGAGTGAGTCTTTTAATGTGGATTAGTTTGATTTCTTTGCACTTCTGTGTGGATATTCTTAGTAAGAATTAAAATGCCTAAAGTGGCCTTTATTTAATTTATTTAATTTCCAAGGAGAACTAAAGCAGATTAAATTAAGGACACTAATTCTGGCTAAGAGTGTTCGCATATTACTACGTAATGCAGTTTAATTCTTTTCAATTCACATCTTTAGTTTGGACTGCATTTTCAGTGAGGCCTTGAGAAGCAAACACCAAGTGCATCACTGTTTGAAGAATGTCACGATAGTGAGCAAAGCTTAACAAATTTATATTGTTTTCTTGTCCCACTTAATAGAGAATATATTTCTATAGACATTGCTACTCCTTAGAGGCAACTGCATAAAGAGAACTGCATGCTTACATGGCACATATTTTTGATGCTTTTGTTAAAATTTGAATTTGTCTTTAATCTCACCTAGAGTTTGCATAGCAAATATATCAGAGACTTCTTTCAACGGAATATGACATTTTCCTTTGCAGAAATGACTGATCTTCATACAGACATGCCCAGTTTAAACAGATTAACTTAGCAGGGATATTATTTATGAATGTCTGTACTTCCATTGGTTCTCCAGTCCTTCTCGGACACTGTTATCTCTAAAACCCCTCTCAGATTCCTCAGTATCAGACCAGCCACATTGTGGGACAGGTAGCTCAGTTGGGAAAGCATGGGAAAGTCTCAAGTATCATGTCATTTTCCAGCCATAGTGTTTATATCCCAGGTAAATTGAGTTTAAGAGGCTTGAAGCATCAAAAAACCATGATCCTGGAAGGGCAGCTGCCCTGGGCTGACCACAGTTTTCCACCTTCTTCTTCGTCCTGGTTGTCCCCACAAAGGGGAAAGCAGCACCCAGGAGCTGTGAAAAAGGGGCCTGGAGAAGGGTCTGTGGGCTGCCTGTGAGCCAGAGTTATGGACTTGGTCACTTTTATCTAAAGTTTTTCTTCACTGTAATCCAACTTTCCTCATGAAAAACTGATAAGCAAGTCAAAGTATTGTGGTTAGTAAGACATTTCTACCCCAAGTATATGGACTTTTTCCTTGCCAAGAGGTTTTTCATATTTCAGGTAAATGAACTTTGCAGTTAGTTCCCCGAGCATGGTGTTTGCATGAAAGTAATGCCATTAAGGATGCTGTCCTTGCCTCCAGATGCTGAACTTTAAATTTGATGGCATTGCTGTGTAGTTAGAAATCTGAACAGAATGAAGGGCATACAGAAAGAACAGAAGGCACACAGTATTAGCAGTTATTGTTTGATGAATACAAAGTGATAGCATCAATTATAAAAGCTAGAGAAGTCCTGCTTACAGTTCTGTAATAACTTGGAATTAAATTTTACACAATGAGCATCTGTTATCAGTCAGTTTTCCCCCACAGTCATGCACCAAAAGCTTCAGCCAGGATAGCTTGCCTGTTTTCTGGGGCCAAGGCTGAACAAAAAAAACATATCTCCATTTCTCCCCTGACTGATGAAATATACCAAGATCCAATTCTGGCAGCTCCAGCAACCTCTGATTTGATGTTAAGTATTTTGGATTTGCATGCAGACAGCTTTTGCGGCAGAAATGTGGGGTTTATTCCTATGAAAATCCACAGAAACTTTGCCAATACACAAAAAAGTTATAACTACCCTTCTCTGCTTCCCACAGACCAAGACTAATGCCCCTGCCTGCACTTTTCCCCCAGTGACTGGGACAGGGCATACCTTCCTAGGTCATGGCACAAACAAATGCCTTGCAGTGCCCAAGTCCAGGCACCCAGGGGGACCATACCCCAACCCTGCCATGGCTGTTGGGTCATATCCATAGAGATATTCCACTGAGCAGCAGGAAATCCCCTAGAGCCTCACAAACAGCCTTTTCCCAGCATCTCACCCCTTCCTATGGGATTTATGGCAAGTAACTAGGAATAGCTTACTTGGAAAACTTCATCATATTTTTAAATGGCAACATCTGAAACTCTTCTGTGTGCTGACAGATCCTTGCATCTTTCACACTCAGGATGGCTGAAGCCAGCTGAGCAGCTTGCTGCTGAATTGGAGTTGAGTACCTCAAAATCCATTCAGCAGACCCAACACAGCTGCTGCAGGGAGCCTGGGACCTCTGCTTGGGCACCCAAGGCATGACTTTGATGAAGCACAGCTGTGGAATTCTGCTATAGAGAAGAATATCAATAACTAAAAGGGAAAACCAAAACGAAACAAACCTTACTTAAATGTGGATTTGTTCTGTGTTGAGATTACAAGTCACTTATTCTCTGTAATTCCAGCAGCTGCAGAAGAGTCCCTGGCAGGGGCAGGGACTGGCAGATCCAGTTTAATCAGCACATCCCACCTCACCCTGGGGATGAGTGGCTCCTTCAGCCACCATGCCTCAGTTGCACCCTGTCATGTCATAGAATCACAGAATAGTTAGGGTTGGAAAGGACCTTAAGATCATCTAGTTCCAATCCCCTGCCATGGGCAGGGGCACTTCACAGTAAACCATGCCACCCAAGGCTCTGTCCAACCCAGCCTTGAACACCACCAGTGAAGGAACATTCACAACTTCCCTGGGCAACCCATTCCAGTGCTTCACCACCTGTACAGTAAAGAATTTCTTCCTCAGGTCCAATCTAAACTTCCCTTGTTTAAGTTTGAACTTGTTAACCCTTGCACTATCACTACAGTCACTCATGAAGAGTCCTTCCCCAACATCCCTATAGGCCCCTTTCAGATATTGGAAGGCTGCTATGAGGTCTCCACGCAGCCTTCTCTTCTCCAGGCTGAAC
>JASSUY010005369.1:0-18615 GCA_032466535.1 Forpus xanthops | reverse complement strand
CCAAGCACCTTGTTGTTTTTCATGTGCCTCAGCGTGCCTTCCAGGAGAATCTACTCCAAGATTTTGCCAGGCACAGACGTGAGGCTGACTGATCTGTAGTTCCTTGGCTCATCCATTATCCCCTTCTTGAAAACAGGGTTTATATTTCCCTTTTTCCAGTCATCGGGTACTTCACCTGACTGCCATGATTTTTCAAATATGATGGACAGTGTCTTAGCAACTTCATCTGCAGCTCCTTCAGGACCCACGGATGGATTTCATCAGGTGCCATGGACTCGTATATGTTCAGGTTCCTAAGATGGTCTCGAACCAGATCTTCTCCTACAGTGGGACCAGGGTCTTCTTTCTCACTGTCCCTGCATCTAATTTCTTAGGTTTTCCTATTGCATTGGAAAGGTGAAAGGAAAGGCTGGAGCAAAGGTCTGTAACAATGGAAGAGGTTGCTTTTCCCAAAGCCTTTTAGCAACAGGTCTTATTGAATATTTGCAAACAACCGTGCACAGATAGCGATTTAAAAATTTCAAAAAATGAACAAATTGCCGTAGGTCACCTGCATAAATATGTACAAAGTGTGCAGTGTGGGTATGTCAGGGAGGAGACTGCCTTGAGGACCCCCTGGGATCCATCGTCTCTTCCCTTCATATGCTTGAGTCAGGACAGGATTTATTTCCATGGCCTGAGGAATGAAACTCCTTCGTTTTAAGCCCAGCTTAGACTCATTAAATCCACACTGATGCCTTTAACAAGTTTCTTTTTTCACTTCAGAGCTCCCAGGATGGTAACTGGATTAATTGGTGTTTACAGAGAGCTTTGTGATGGAAAGTCTTGATAAAATGTGTTCTGTAGATTTATCACTTTTTGGACTACAGGCTCAAAAAAATGCAGTATAAACTTACTTAGGGGTCCTCATTCAGTAGGATACTTCCAAGCATATTTAAAGACAAAGATTTGTGTTGAGAACTCCATTAGATTCAAGGCTAACTTTACTATTTTCTTACACAAAATGAGCAGTTTTCCATGCTGGAAGTTATGCCAAATTTCAACAATGTTTTATTTAAAGCTGTAAGCAACTTACACTTTCATCAGACATCTGTAAATCCTTCTGAAGAGGTGTCTGAGTTATTGTGCATAAATAATTTGCACAATGTATATTGAGAGATTTTAAGTGTTTGGAGACAGATGCCTCTTCTACATCCCTGAAGAAAAATTGAGAAAAAAAGTGTCTTTAACTGTTTAGAACAGATGGCAGCGCAATAAAAGTGCTGAACAGCTATAAAGCAAGCCACATCCGTCAGACAGGAGTCAATAGCAGTGAGATGCACAAATACAGATAGTAGATAAAAATTGCTTAAGAATAAAGAATGACACTTTTTATCCCACACATTATATTCTGTCAGGATCTGTCTTTTTGGTCCTCCTGGTGTCAGTCTGTAATTGAGCAATGAACAAAAAATGCAGTTAATTGCTTTATTGGAAACTGGTCCAGCCATATCCTGCATTTATCCCCCATGAGCAGCAGTTTCTTCACTCACTGGTGCTGAAAACAGTGAACATTTTTTGCTGTAAATTCAAAATGCCCTATCATAAATCCTGAGAAACTCTGTTTCCCACTGTTCTTTGCTTCTGCTCTAACTTGCCCTGTTACGATTTATTTGCAGAACTAGGAGCCAAGATTCCCTGCCTGCGTAGCCAATGACACATTCTGCACCTGATGTACTCACGTGTGTGTTAATGAACCATGTCAGTGATACAACTGACCATATCTCTGCTCCTACCTGAACTACTGTGGCCTATGACAACCCATTTGCAGGCTTCTGCAAATATTATTCTTTATTGTTAACATTCTTAATCATTGCATTATTATTTTTACAATTGTTATCTCTAGCACTGCAGAGCTTAGTGAAGAGCTGTAAAGCATAACATTTTCAGGATCTCTTATTACCTGCTATCCTCAGACTTTGAAAGTGTCAGTAGAATTCTTAGATCCAGCCTCACCTATTTCAAAAATCCATGTGTTCCTGTAGGTCTTTCTGTCTTACTTGGGGCCTTGATGTCTCTTCAAGTTCCTCATGATCTGCATAAGAACTCTTCTTGTCATCAGCTATTTCACTGAAAACCCTGAAAGAGAAGATTCTCCATGAGGAATAAATGTCATGTTTCAAAGGATATTTCTAGATTTTGCAAGCCCAGAATTTAAGACTTTGAAAAGCTATTATGCTTTTAAGAAATGGAGTTTTATCAAGCTGGAAAAGGGTATATTTTGACTAGATTTTAGGAAGAAATTCTTCATTGTGAGGGTGGTGAGACACTGGAAAGGGTTGTCCAGAAAAGTTGTGGCTGCCCCATCCCTGGAAATGTTCAAGGCCTGGACATCCCTGCCCATGGTAGGGGGGTTGGAACAAGATCTGTGAGACCCCTTCCAACCCAAACCATTCCATGATTCTATGACTCCATAAAAAGAAGATTTATGCACATCTTAAAATAAATAAATAAATAAATGAGTAGCACTGCAAGTCTAATAGCATTTCATGTAAAAGTCTAGAAACAAAAAGGAAAGCTAAATTTTTCAATTTTAATGAAATTCCAGGATTAGACAAAAAAATGAAGTAGGAAAAGTAGATTAGCTACCTTAAGCCTTTTTTATTATATATATAAGAACCCTTGGTGAACAAGAAGAGGTTTATTTATAACTGAAAGTATAATTTAATTGTTTAATCTTCATTGCTTTGGTTCCATTAAGAGTGAATAATCACATGCATCAGCCATGGAAGACGGTGTCTTTGAGGCTGCACAGAGCAATAAAAATTGTATGGCAATTCCTAAAGCAGTAGAGCTAGGCTTCTTCTTTCTTCTAGAGGTACAGAAAATGTTTGTTTCTACTCTAGAAATTGAAAAATCTCTTCCTTCTGGTGGTTTCTTTAGAATTTATGCCATGCAGAAGGCTTAAAGTACATTGGCAGCAGGAGGGTTCACATCAACTGACTCTACACAGCGATGTCTACTGCCTCAGATCTCCTGATGCTCCATTTCTGGAGGGATTCATCACTACATAAGAATCAGACCTGTGGATTATGTCTGCTTTGAGACTGTTTTGTGGTTATCTGATGCTCCACACTACACTGCTTATGTGTTGCAATGACAGGCATTTTATCCTAAACAAAAAAACAGATGAAAGTTCACTGGAAATGCAATTTCTTTGGGTTTTTCTTCTGAACAAGACCAGTATTTTCCCTCTATTCATAACCTAAGTTGTTCAGTACTCTTTACAAAAAGCAGGTATAGGATTTCCTAGTGCTTTTGACTGCAGCATGCATCACTTTTTACATAGCTACAGCTGCATACTAAAAATGGGATAATAGCTTCCAATCAAGTCTGCCAAGTTTACAAACTTTTCCTGATGACCAGAAGACTTGTCTGGATTCAGGTATTTTTCTTTCCATGTTGTATGTCAAAAAACATGTCACGTAGCTCCTAAGAGAATAATATTAACTTTGGATCCAGTCAAATAATTCAAAGGTTTTGTGCGTGAACAGGAAACAGATTCAGCACAAATCTTCTGTTATAACTGAGACTAATATAGTGATAAGGGGGCCACAACAGGCAAAGGCATGAACTGTTGAGCTGGATATGCCTAACAGTTCCTGAGAACTGGAGAAATGTCTTTCAGAGCCCATGGGTAGTACCTTAGAATCAGTAAGTCAGAGGCAGAACTCTAACAGACTTAGCTGAAGTACCCCTAACTGGGTGGATCTTCCTAGGTATGTAACCACAGACTGGCCTGGAATTCTTCCTGGCAGGTCAGCCTGCAGGCACTGATCTTGAATAATGCAGGAAACTTAATTTGAAATAGCTACAGTGTCAATGCAGTACATGTTACCTACCGCAAACATAGTGATTAAAATATGTTGCATTGCACAATAACCATCAAGAACATACCCATGAAGCTGAGAGTGAACAATTTTTAGTTCTTCCCCATTGTGCCACCATTAAAGTAGAAGCAGCCTGTTAGTTCAAAACATGCACCTTTTTCTAGTGTAGATGCAGAACTTTTTAGCATATGACGGCAAAATTCAAGAGAAAGTGCACACTTGTTTACATGATCATATACTGAATATACAACCTGTGCAAATATTTCTTAATACGATTCTTAGTAAGGACAAAATGTTAAGACTGTTAAATGAAATCACAGTAACTGTTCACACTTGTAGTGTCCTCAGCAATGTATTTCCTGAAATGTCGACATCCATTTTTTCAACTAGTAAATTCCTTATTAAAGCTAAAGTATTTTCAGCAACACAATTCTGGTTTTCACCCACAACTTCTGCTATTATTGTTTCTCACAATGAAGCCACACACTGGCAGTAGTCATTTGCCCTTATCTGTGATGTTTTGTATGTCTGCACAGCTCAGGGAAGTGGGCTGCAGCATTCTCGGTCTCCTGCTGCTGTCCACACTGTCCCAGGCATGAAGAGCTTTGCTGGCCATTGACCTGGGGGTACAGCTCCACGCTCCTTCTCCTTTCACAAAGAAAAGCAAGTTCAAAATCCTCTTGCCCTTTCAGCCTTTAGATGGTCATTGTGTAAATACATATTGAAGGTTATTTATTATGGCAGCCTTATAAAAAAAGATATTTAGCGAGGGTTCGTTGAAAGAGCTCACTGATATGAAGATTTTCAACTCATCTCCTGCCTGGCAGTCATAATAAATGAAAGCTCTACACTACCAATTACAGAACAGGTCTCTGATTACTTTTGAATTAAAAGGTTCAATGTTTTATTTACAGTTGTGGCTGACGTGTGGAGTGTTTGTCAAATCTAAATTGGTGTCCACTGAAACACGTTTGTGCAGAAAATTGCAACAAGCAAGTAGTGAAACCATCCAGCCGCACGTCTGTACACCCAAATGGGGTTAAAAAGAACACAAGTCACGTATATATTGGAGACATTTATCTCCAGGAGCATTGTGGCAGTATGTAGAAAAAAAGCCATGCCTTCACTGTAGAACACGGTACTGGGGACATACCTGCAATAGCTGAGCCTGAAGCTGCACGTTAACATCATGTCATGCCTATCTTGATTTATACTGTGGCTCAGGTCAGCTATCATGCCCTCTCAGCCCACAAATGCTTTGCTCTGTATAGACAGAAGCTCAGCTAAAATCAAAATGTACTTCAGTTCAAAAAGCACCCATATGAGCTGTGCTTAACAGCTTTCCTCCAGCTTTGCCCAAAAGCCCATGCAGATCACAAGTGGGATCTGTCAGTTTTGCATGGGACAGGGAGGACACCCAGTGATGTTTTCTGAATTCACAGGCCACGTTACCTGCATCACAGTGACAATTTCTGTTTCATTGATAACTTTTGCTGGACTCTGCTGTTCATACTGCCTTTTGACCTTCTTGATGCCCATTATAGGTAAAGTGCCCACAGAACACCAGGATGTCAGTGCAACCAAGCTGTGTCAGAACAACATATGCAAGACTATCCAACACATCTTTGCACTCACCTAGCCCCCACAGTAAAACCTGGAAATGCATGGGTCCTACCCAGGAGCATGTTCGTTTATGATTCCTGGCTTGATGCCCCAGGAAGACGGCAGAGACGCTGTTGCCCTGCCCTTCACTAATGCTTCCCCTCTGCTTTGCAGGCACCAGCGATGGCAGTCACCCAGTCTCTTCTCAGCAGCTGTACTTAGCCTACCAGTATTTAACTTCACAGATTGCCAACAATTTAAACTCCACAGACCTTTTGTTGTGCTTGAACAATGGAGTGCTTTTTTGCAGAAAGCCAGTGTGCGCACATCCACTCTTTCAGCTTCAACTGTATTTCAAAATTGCAAGCTGTGTTTTTGAACCTGGGAAGTCATGGAAGGGACAAACTACTCTTATGAAAGTAATCTGAAGCCAACAGATCCTGCAGCCAGCACTGCCAAGATCCAAACTAATGGTTAGTGGGAATAAATGAAACAGAAACTCGGTTGAAAATATGTTACAACTAAAATATCTGCAGCATGTTTATGCACAACAGATAGGGACTTTCCAGATATATAAACCACAATCATCTTTTCCCTGAAGGAACTAATAAACAAAGGCAGATAAACATTAGGGAAACTCGAGATAGAGTGGAAGGTTACCAGAAGTTATATTATCAGAATTTAAAGAAAAATTAATTCTCATGAGCAGTGGGAAAGCTTTTAACCAACTGCTGGGTACAGGTGAATTATCTTTCACCAGAAGTTACCCTTACAAAACCCTGCATCACATACAACAACTTTGAATCAATGGCTGAATAGTAATTTTACATGGAAACAGAAGATGCTGTTTGGGATCACAGGATAATTCTGGCAGGGTGGGAGCTCATGGCACCTCAGTCGAGCCTGCTGCTTGCAGCAGGGCCAGCCCTGAGCTCAGACCGGGCTGCTCAGGGCTTTGTGCACTTTGTCTGCTTCTTAACACTATAGATTATTTTCCCCTTCAAAGTAAGGGAAAGGGAAAAACATGAGAAGAAACTTCTCTTCTAGGTAGTTCACCAAGGAACTACCTAGGCCAGGATCTTGTCTCCAGCAGTGTTCCACTCACTTGGGCATCAGAAACTGCCCTCATTCATATCCTTCACACGCAGCCCTAAGAGAGCTTCACTTGGTGCCCCAATGCTGTACTGAGTGCTCAGCTGCTATCTTACCTGGTCATACCAACCTCGACTTTATACAGCCCAGGAGCTACAACACCTTTCCTCCTTTCCTAGATTGTCCCATTTCTTCTTTGGTTTAATTAAAAACTATACAGTAATGAGCCCATAGACAAGTGGTTAAGTGGTGTCTGAGCTTTTAGGTTTCAAATATGACAGAAAGGACGTGTTCAAATATGACCGGATTAAAGGAAGCCAAATCATTGTCTTATAGGAAACAACACAAGTCTAGCAAAACACAAGTTCTTGTATGGCTTTCTGGAAGAGAAGCTTGCATGAGGAACACATCAAATAATTACATTTTTTTCCCAAAAGATAAAGTTCCAGGAAAGAATAAAAACTGATACTACTGAAAGTGTATGATCTTATACTAAATTTGGTCCTCCTGGAAAATATTAAATACCATGTTGAACAGGAAAAGGGGAACTTTTAGCATAAAAATGCTACTTATTTTAAATTAATCAGTAGATCATCAACTGCTATTGGAGGGGCCTCTAGCAATGTTGGAAAATAAGTACTTTTGTAGGCCACAAGAGAGATCTCCCCCAGAAACTTGAAGGGAACTATAAAAAACTGCTGTCCTGTACTTCCTCTAGGACATACACACTGTGGAATAGACATCTCAGAACCTGTCTTGTGCAAATGTCAGCAAGCTCACTCTGTTTGCCTTCGTTTAATGGAGGACATGAGCTTCTGATGTGGCAAAAATGTTCACAGATATTATTTCTGAAAATTAAGTCACAGTATTTAGGGTAACTCATAATGGCTGCAAAATCCGTGGGTTTGCATTGCTGTTTCCTCAAATACATTTCAGCTGCAACTACAGACTTTATTCCCCCAGGGTTTGAAAGAAAACACTCTCTCAAAATCACCATTCACTCATATTGATCAGCAGCTTATAGATGGGTCACTTGTGAGGCTGAACTGCCATGACTACGGC
This sequence comes from Forpus xanthops, assembly GCA_032466535.1. NCBI lineage: Eukaryota > Metazoa > Chordata > Aves > Psittaciformes > Psittacidae > Forpus > Forpus xanthops. The sequence goes on along the minus strand of JASSUY010005369.1, from coordinate 10,990 downwards.
CATACTGCAAAGAAAGTTTGATAGCATTTCTCTCAGGTATGTCCCTTGGAGTTGATGGGTTACCCAGGTTCACTCCTAGCTCTGCCAAGGCCCGGGATGGCAGCCTGCTACCTGCAAATAATGGAATATAGTATATCCCAAAGATTAAGAATTGCTGGCGTGGTTTTTTATGTGATTGATTTGATAGTTCAGGGCATAGAAACATATTATTCCTTTGTATGTTGCTAGCAGAAAATTAATATCCCCCTTCTTTTGCCACAAGGGCAATTGTATAGATGCCTGCCTTGTCAAGTCTGTCCCGTTTCTCAGCTTATTTATAAGGAATGAGTTTGGACAAGGAGCTTTTTTGATGCTATCCTCAAGTTGAATAAATCATAATTAATTCTTTTGAGACATTTCACCCTTCTCCAAAACATATGCAGCGTCACGCCACTCATTTCTGTGAGCTGCTTATTTTTACAGTTTTGAATGCCTCACCTGATAGTACTCTGAAACATGTAAACATCCACTGAAATGCATTGAACAGCTTTCTTCTCCTTGTATTAATCTAAAGCTTTAGTGGACTGTGCTTGTTGTTCACTTTGTTCACTGAAGCAGGAGTTATTGGCATGCCAAGCAAAACTGCTTTGCCATCTTGCTGCTAATGTAAAGCTGTAAAGTACTTAGAAGTTGGTCTGATTTTCCTTCTTTAAGGAATGTTACTGCATATCTTAAGTCAAAATGGCTATAAGAGAACAATTCTTGCCTTGAAGAAACTGAAATCATACAGTATTGTGTACACAGAGTTAAAGAAAGGTACTGACACAGAATAGGTATTTTGGAGACAATGCAGTTAAAAATAACTATTGTTGTCAAAATCTAGTAAAATAAAACCTTTAAAAAACATTTTTGCAAATTAATCTTTATATATATACTTGAAGATGAAGGGTTGGTTTGAACAGACAAATCTGAAGCAAGTGTGGGAATGAGGCTGAGTACCTACACTGCCTTTCAGGTGCATTTTGAATCTGCTAGATTTATGAGGTCAAACAGTTCTTGCACAGTCAGCCCTGCAAAGCCTGCCAGAGACCTGTCAGGTTAGGGGGGTTTCTCTTTTCTTTTTTTCATCTTCATTAATTAAGGTTCACAAGAGAGATACTTTCCATACTCTGGCAGCAGCAATTATGTCCTACTCTTAATTAAGCTACTTAAACTGAGCTGAAAACTGTGAAGTGGCTTGAGAGTTTTTGACTGGCTTCCTGATTGAAAATAACATCAAATCTGGTCCCGAGTGCACTTGAAGGAGAAAATAATTTGTTGTGAGATCTTGGCTTATGGCTCTTGTCTACATTATGTATTTTTTTACACAAAAATCCCAATACAGTAAGTAAAGCTGAGAAGATATGCACTTCTTGTGCTGCTGAAAATAATGATGTGAGGTCCTCTGAAGTATGTTGTATGGTAATACATCCAAAATCCAAGGAGGTGATTCTGCGCCTCTACTCTGCTCTCACAAGACCTCACTTGGACAATTGTGTGTAATTCTGGTGTCCTCAACATAAAAAGGACATGGAAGTGTTAGAACAAATACAGAGGAGGGGCAGGAGGATGATCAGGAAACTGGAGCACCTCCCATATGAAGGCAGACTGAGAAAGTTGGCGCTGTTCAGCCTGGAGAAGAGAAGGCTGCATGGAGACCTCATAGCAGCCTTCCAGTACCTGAAGGGAGCCTATAGGGATGTTGGGGAGGGACTCTTCATGAGGGACTGTAGTGAGAGGACAAGGGATAATGGGTTCAAACTTAAACAGGGGAAGTTTAGATTGGATCTGAGGAAGAAATTCTTTACAGGTGGTGAGGCACTGGAATGTGTTGCCCAGGGAAGCTGTGAATGCTCCATCACTGGCGGTGTTCAAAGCTGGGTTGGACGTAGCCTTGGGTGACATGGTTTAGTGAGAGGTGTCCCTGCCTCTGGCAGGGGGGTTGGAACGAGATGATCTGAAGGTCCTTTCCAACTCTAACTATTCTATGATTCTATGAAATTAACATTTGAAGATGTGATCTCATCAGAGGGAATGAAAAAGATCTAATTACAGAGAGGCCTTTTTGCATCAGTATTGCGATGGTAACAGCTCTAAAAGACAGAAATAATTTATTTTAATTTCTAAAATATGCATAATTGACCACATCAGCCTGGATGCAAAATTTAGTCTCGGAAGTCACCATTCTTGTTGTCAAGTGCAGAAGAAGAATCGCTCTTTAAATATAACTAAAATCCTCAGACCAGGTTATATATTTCGTGATTTTTGGGTCTTGCTGAAGTGATGCTGATTATTTGTGAGATTCTGCACCCTTCCAGCTTTGGAAGATATATTTGCTGTGTTACATGTTTGCATATCTTATGACCACTGAGGCTGAGGTGATGGGTTTTTTTCTTACTGTAATGACCACAGTGTACAGGATGTACACAGTATGTGGCTACTTCTATATATGTCCCTCCTATATATGTCCGTCCTGTAATGTCTCTCCTTCTCCCACCTTCCTTTGCTGGGTTTTCAGAAAAAAACTGTCTTTCAAAGTACATTAAAAAAATCAGTGGAAGCTCTTTAAATACCTGTTAACCTTGTCTTTTTTTGCACATGCTGAGTATTATGTGGATAAAACCGCATTAAATAATAAGAGTATAAGGTGTGGGGAAGGAAGATGAGGGCTGGGGTGAGACAGACCTCTGAGTGAGCAAGCAAAGTTAAAAATGAGGTGACATATTATGGCTGCAGGTAGATAGCTGGGGCTTGGCCCAAGATGATGTTGTCTATCTCAGTAGGATGGCAATATACCCAAATATATCTCAGCAGGATGTGAGAAATCGCTGGAGGTGACAGATAACAGTGTCAGAAGCTGACAAAAGCTATAGGGGGAGCGTGGGGAACAGCAGCTGCATTTCACAAGGCACTAAGGAAAGGTGTGTGAGCAAGGGCCCAACATGACGGCTGAAAGTTGTGCAGGGGCAATTTGGGTACATTGTACCTCACAAGGCCAACAAGGCCTGGGGATCCACTTCCATAATGCCCTTCAAGGCTGAGGGTATCACAAATAGGGAAATTGAGGTAAGATGCAGCGAAACTAGGAGCAATGAGGAAAAAGGGATTAGGGCAGGCCTTGTGTAGAGATAGAGGGGGGTGGAGAAAGGGATGTAAAATGGAAGCTAAAAAGATGAGCAGGAAAGAAAAAAGGGAAGAATAGGGCAAAGGAAGATAAGGTATACAGATGATGTGATTGGGCATTCTGGAGGTACTTGTAGAGCAGCCGAGCACTAGGTCATAGGCTCTCAGGACCATTTGGGCTGGCAGAGAGCTCAGGAGGTCTCCCCCAAACCTCCTGCTCCCAGCTCTGTGGTAAGAACTGGTTGCTGAGGGCTTTGTCCAGGTGGGTCTTTAAAACCTCCAAGGACTGCCAAACCAGGATGCTTAAACCATGTTGGTTGGTTTGCCTGCATATTTCAGCCCTGCTGCCATGTCCTGGAGGCTGGAGGCAATGGGGCACTTTCCATACCAAGTAGCAGGTTTCCCAGAGAAGCTGTGGCTGCCAACATGGCAGCGTTCAAGGCCAGGTTGATGGGGCTTTGAGCAACCTGGTCTAGTGGAAGCTGTCCCTGCCTGTGCAGGGGGGTTGAAACCAGGTGATCTTTAGGGTGCCTTCCAACCCAAACCATTCTGTGATTCTGTGAAACATCAAGCATGAACCTCCCTTACCAAAGCTGCATATTACGTCAATGAAACCTACCAAAACTGTGTTCAGTGTGTCCCAGGTAGCTGCCTGAAAACTAAAGGATAATATAAAAGAAAGTGGTTTTAATCAGGATATAAACCATTTACACAAATCAGGCTGCATAAGCAATGTTTCCACATTCAGTAACTTGTGAGTAATTCTTGACTCATTAAAAATTTAGTACCTAGTCATTTAATCACTCAGTTCTCTGCACTCATCAAATTAACCAGTAATAGACCCTATTTACTTACATATTGTTTTTGATTGACTCTTTATATGCATCACTCTGGAACCACAATGCTGAAACCAATTTCTTTCTCAAGCTTCAGGCATTTTGATTTAACCACAGGAAACTTCACTCTTGTAGTCATAAGGCACTACAAGACCACAAGAGGGCAGCTAGTCTAGGTCCTGATTCAAGACGGGAAAATCACGCCTAAAGAACTGCCTAACCTAAAGACATTTGGCTGTAGCAGCTCCACAATCACCCATGCAGCCTCTTCCATTGCTTGGTATGTTGTTGTAGCAGTGTTAGACTTGCAATCCCAGATGTCCTCTGATCCTCTCCTGTGCAGTGGCAGTGCTCAATGACTCCTGTCCAACTCTACCACCTTTTTTTTAATCACCAGGATAAATGTGATCCCTATCTCAGGTTTCTCAAGGTGTCTGAATTCTTACCTTGTTCCCCTGTGTTCACACCTTCTGGCATCCAAGAAAATTCACACAAGAGACACAGTTCTCTAATCTGGCATGAACCACTAGCGAAGGTATAGCTGGGTCATCTCCGCATCAGCCTCCACAGGAGCTCACTGTGTCCACAGAGACTCTGCTCCTACACTGCTGTGCTTCAAGTCATGCATTAATGATTTTTCCTTTGCAGATAACCAGCTATTTTTACAAGTAGTGTCAAGCTTCATATCTCCAAAATCCTTTTTCCTCCTGCCAAATTTATTTGACAATAGTCAATCATTTCAAAGTTATTCAGGGAAAATAATACACACTTTTCATTACAAAAGTGACAGTTCTTTAGAAAACAATAAGACAAAAGAAGGGCTAATGATTTTTTTTTTGCTAATGTTAAGTAAATAATTTCTTCATTGACTGTGCAAAATTAGATGAGTCCACAAGCCCTCAAGCACCTACATCTCCTATAATTGTAAAATCCTGGTATAGGATGATAACCCTTAAAATAGTAACAGCCTCTGGCCTGGAGAAGATATTCTCTAAACACTTAAAAAAAGAACTGATGAAAGAGTTACCTGTTCCACCAGAAAATACATTATGATACTCATCTTGCTTAAGAGGTAGTGGGAGTTTTATCCAGAATAACAAACCTGATGTGAAGGTGTATTTAGTGCACAGCTTTGTTTCTAATTTGAAAAAGCTGAGCTTTTTTGTTTGTTTTGTTTTTATGGTATAAAGGCTTGTTATTTACACTTTGACTTCATAGCATTTCAGATCCAATAAACTTCTGGTTCTCTTTTCTTCCCCTCTCACAGTGGCTGTTTGAAAGGAAGGGACAAACAACTCCATGTGCAGCGCCAGTACTTCAGATATGTAGAATAACCTGCAGTTGACAAGTTTCATCACTAGAGGGAAATCCATTACAGTGTTCTCAGTAACGCTGGTAGGCACGCTACCATCCAGAGCTGCAAAATGTGTAATAGGCGTCAGTTTGGGTGCAAGAGTTGTATCAACTGAGGATGACTCAGAGACAACTGGCTTTCCCTTTCACAGAAGGATGCCCAGGGGAATTGTCTCCAGTCTCATCGCATCACACCAGAAAACAAGAAGGAAGAGTCTGGAGTACAAGTGTTCCCAGGAAAAAGAAGACCACAAACTGGGCCGGCCTTAGGAGGCCAAGTGTCCTGCAGCAGTGTCTCCAAGCCAAAACCAGGCCAGAAAGCTGTCACCCTGATGACAGCACAGGAAAGGAGGCAGTCAAGCCTGTTTGAACCACCAGCCCTCAAACTGCAGGCATTTGGAAGAAACGGCAGCATTTTGAGATGCTTGTAAAAACCAGTTCCAGCTGCTCTTTCCCTATCTAGTATCCATCTTATGCCAGAGCTCATGTTGCTGTTGATAAGCAGAAGAAGATATAGAAGACATCTTGTACTGTCCAGTTTTAAAGGCCTGGGACCAAAAAGCCAATTTGGAAACCAGCAGTTATAAGTGGAAAGCATGACAAGCAGAAAGCTGGGGTGCTGTGAAGGCAAATATATTGCACTCTTGCTATAATTCTAGTTTTTTAACAGCTGTCAAAATCTATTTACCTTTCAAAGTTACTTATTCTGTTCCAAAAACTGGAGCAGCTCTGTATTTGCATATTGTAAAACCAAGACACAGTAATGCATCCATGTGTCCTAGGAGGCTTACAATATATACACATACAGAGAAACTTATAGAACAAACTCAGTCAGAAGGATCATCCTGGTCTCATCTTCTCTGATTCCTGCTCAAAGCAGGGCCAACCTTGAAGTTAGATTGAACATTAAAATTAGATCGGACTGCTCAGGGTCACATCTAGTCAAGTTCTGATTTAACTCCAAGGATGGAAATAAATGCTCTTTCCACAATAAACAAGTGGCTTAGATACAGAGCACAGACAGCTCAAGGACTTCCTTTTTGAACTTTGCAAAATAAATTCAGAACACTAACAGAAGGGATCACGTGAAAGTAAAACCACTCCATATCATTCACTAGGCTCAGATCTGGGCTTAGATTATAATCTACTGTTCTGTAGCTTTTCCAATTCCAGTGTTTTACTCTCACCCTAATATCACAAAAATCACGGAGTTTTTCCCAGTAGGGAAAAAAATGCTTACATTATACACAGGTATGCAATTTAAGGGTTATAATAAAAATTACATCAAGATGTTTCCTTTTAGGTTTCCTCTCTCATCCACAGACTCCGTAAAGCTTCCTTTACTGATTAATAGACTTCTGGCAATTAAACAGTCCAAAGTTTTCCTGGTGAGATTGAACTGGTTTGCACTTTCTCTCTGATAAGCCTTTCAAAAGACCTGCAAAAGACTTTTTCATAGATCGCCCAGGAAAAATAAAAAACCTTTTCCACCAGCTCAGAGTCATTAGGTAGCAAAACAATAAAATCAGCTTGTGAAAATATAGGCTTGTTACAAGATAAGTTTCCAAATGTTGCGGCATTTGATGTGTTCCACATTTATTTTGAAAGACTATGCAAAATGTTAATAGCTTGTATTGTAATAAATTATTACTTCAAACTATGAATTGCTTTGAAAAATCTAGCACAGTGTTTAAAATGCACAAAATACTGACTATGCTACATGAAATTGTTCAGCTAGGTATGACCCAGGTAAAAGACAGGACCAGACTAGCAAACAAAGGCTACTGCATCTGAAGTCAAAGTCACTTCAGATGTTCTTGACCCTGCTGAAGGTCTCTCTTCCCTACTGAGGGTTTCTGAGCCCATCCCTATCTCTATTCTTCATCCTTCACAGTCATGGCCACTGCAAACCTCCCCCCTATGAAGAAGGACTTGTACTAATATGCTGATTTGTAAACTGGGTTATATACCAGTTGCCACTGGCACAGAGATGACACCTCTGGCAGAATGGGGCTAAATCCACCAGTAGATGTCTATCAAAGCTGTTAGGCTCAGCAACACAGAGCATTAGAGCATTTGTCCCCAAATGACAAAGCGGCTCTATATTCCTTCTCCCTGTACCTGCCCCTCATCTCTTAGAAGAAAAGTTTATTTCCACCTGTGTAGCATGCTGAACCTCAGCCTGGACTTATTCTCAAAGGATACCAAAACCATTCATCCCAGACCAAGCCCTTGGGGACTTTAAGCAGAAAGGCATCTATTTTATGATTAGCATGAACAAGGTATCAATTTGCTGAGCTCGGTTAACACTAGGACCTCTTTGGATACACATACAGGTGCTACTGTAATCATTGGAGAAAAGTCAGACAGAAATATTTTTTTGTGGATATTAAGGGACTTCATGATTAAGAAATACTTAGGAATGATTTTCAGGGCCTTTAGTTTTGGACATTGAGTGATACTTTCATCTGGCTTCTGACACCATCAGTAACAGTATATCACCAGTAGGCAGTAACAAAACACCCTAATGAATCCTCTCATCCTGTCCAACTGTACTAAAAACCAGCATCTGCAGAAACTTGCCCACCAAACTCATAAAGGATCCAATACTTCTTTGCAAAGTTAACATGGCAAAGAGATCCCAGCACATGACCCAAGTTAAGCCAAAATAGAGAGAGAAGAGTCTCCTTTGGTACTGCCAAATCGAAATTCACCTTGCTGCCTTTGATGGAGACAAGCAATTTTCCCACACACTTCCAGCCTTCTCTGCCTGTCTTTGTGGCCACCATGAGTTGGTGGATTTCAGACCCTGCAAAGCCCAACATAGGGCTGAGCTGGCAAGGGTTCACTGGGCTAAGCTACTCTCAGTGTTCAGCATTATGATGTTTTATCACTAGAGGCTAAATGGGATGCCTAGACCAGGACAGGGCTTTGGATAACTTTCAGGACAGCATGGAGCACCCAGGTTTAAAAAATGGGTTGTCCAGGACACACTGCGAGTTGCAGCCTCATAAAGACAGCACAGCTGTTGCAGGTAACAAGGCACATCCTTGGCTTTGACTTTGTAGAGCCTTAGGATTAAGGTTTAGCAGTATTGCTTTGTCCGAATCTGTCTAGACCTGCTCAAAGCTTTCTTTTTATTTGGATGGATTTGCTGCTGTTGCAGCCGTTTTTCTAATGAGCAGGTAGCTATGCCTAACTTGCTTTGCATGTCTTCTTACAATATAACCATAGCCTTTATAAAGATGGTAGTAACATGCAGCTGTTTTGTATAGCATTAAATATTTATGACCTCAGCAAAATAATGTAATGCAGGCTTGGTATGAAAGGGGATGCCCTAATGATGGGCTCACGGGGGGGGCATAGAGGAGTACAGGCACAGGATGATGGAGACAGGGCATGGGTTAACACTAAGGGCTGCACAGCTATAACCCACACACCCATGGTCCACGAGAGAGGTAAAGACATGAGAAGTTTTGAAGGTTTTGAATGTCGCAAGGCTTGTACAAACACAGATGTATTTATGTGAAGGGTAGCAAGGGTTGCTAGTCTCTGGCTAAGGCTGGAGTCAGATGGGTTCATAGCTCAGGTTCAAAGGGCTTCTCCAGAAACCTTAGAGCTTTGGCTCCAAAAGGTCTGTCAGATGTGGCTAAGTTAAACCGGAGTCATTGGCTGTGGTCCCTTCACATCATACCAAGCAGCTACATTTTTGAAGGCATACTGAACTCTACCTGTCCAAGTTCTAACCTTGTTCAGTGACTCTGTGAAGTGGCAGAGCTCAGTGACCCATACAGACATCAGATATCAGATGACAGCTTAACCTGCCATCACCTTTTTATCCTATCGGTTTCCCTGGTGTATCCCAAATGCCAGCTATGATGGCTCGGGCTTGACTACATACATAAGTAGGAGTAGACTGGAGGTGAGTCTAACTGATACCACCAGCACTCCAGCAGTTTCTCACCTCATTTCCTGCCACTGCCCAAATCTGAGGGTTGAAGCTTGGACAAGCAGTCATGTTGTGCCAACAGGCAGGGAAAAAAGAGAGATTCTGCTAATAGCCAAAATCAGTTCCCTGTCTGCAAGACAGTCTTACCTTTTTGGGCTTCCTGCTTTCTGGTGTCTCTGGACTTGGCTTAGGTCTTGGGAAATACATTACTCTGAATATTTTTCCCTCCGGTTTGGATACTGGACAGTGACATTGGCTGTTAGGCAACAGAAATAGTTAATTAAGCAGCACACCTCTGAATGAAATTGTCATGCAACAGGGTCAATTTAACTCCTTTGCCTTGGACTCTGTCTCATGATTGTTACCTCCACACAGTGTAGAAGGACACAGTCAAAGTACAAGTAAACAAGAGATTATTGGTGTGCTTGGGCAACTGGGAAAAAGTTGAAAGATAAATTAAAGTGCCAGGATAACCATAAAAAGATTGATTGCTGTTAGTAGTGCAGGGCAGTGCAAGACAGAGGACAAGAGCTTTATCCAAGTTTTACAGTGACAAAAGATAGGAAAAAACATGAAGGACAAAGCCTTTCCCACTTATATTTATATGAAAGTTATTCTACACATAGACACTGGTTAAAAAATTTACTGACTAGTTAGGAAGGGAGAACTTTTTATCCTTTCTCCTCTTTTTTAATGAAAAATTGCTCAGGGATTAGGCCCTTGGACAGGTATCCTGCTGGCTCCAGTGACAGAAGAGTAAATAAGTTTATGTTCCTTTCTCTCACAAAGGTTACCTCAGTTTTTTTGTTATCTGTGTAATGCTTGCATTTAGGCATCATATTTACAAAACCATTTCCTGCTGACAGCAACTTCAGACTTCCACGTGTATGTCATACAGCCTGCTCCGTTTCCTCTTGTGCTCTCAGAAACTTGTGCACGTGAGGGGGGAATAAAAGAAATGGCTTTTGTGTTGTAAAGTGTCTGAAATATGATGTAAAAAGTGGGGGTTTTTGGTGCTTTTTTGTTTTGTTTTGTTGTTTTTTGTTTGGTTTTTTTTTTTTGTTCTCCATGTAATTTTGTGCCTATTTTGGTAGGTCAGCAAGCAATTTGATGACTCGAGATTTTTTTTGTTTCCTCTGCTCTTTACAACTTGTCTTTCTACTGTCTCATATTTGGTTGCCCAAAACCCACAGTGCTGTAGATTAACCATTTCTGTGTATGTCTTCTAATCTGACACGTGCTTCAGGCATAATTTCCTTTTGGGACAGTAGCCCTTATGTGATTTAGATATCCAGAAGAACAATGTATATAATGGTGAAGAGGTGTGCAAGTTTCTATTTGTAACTTTGCAAGTCATCACTAAACTTTCTCCTAGTTAAACCTTTTGCAGGAAGGTGGATCTTGTTTTACATCTTAGATTGTAAGCTCTTCCAGGTCCAAGTTCCTTGGTATTGTTGGGATGAACAGGATAATGGCAAGGGAAGTAAGACAAGCAGTGAAGCGATATGCAGAATGGGGCATTGATATGATTGAAATAGTGAAGGCTTGGCTATTTTTATATTTTAATGTTTGTATCTTGTGGTTAGGCGCAGCCTAGGACTTTAGTTCTAACCCGTATGAAGATAGGGTGAGAAAGTTGGGGCTGTTCAACCTGGAGAAGAGAAGGCTGCATGGAGACCTCATAGCAGCCTTCCAGTATCTGAAGGGGGCC
>JASSUY010005368.1:0-40126 GCA_032466535.1 Forpus xanthops | reverse complement strand
GTGGTGTTCAAGGCCAGGTTGGACATAGCCTTGGGTGGCATGGTTTAGTGTGAGGTGTCCCTGCCCCTGGCAGGGGGTTGGAACTGGGTGATCTTAAGGTCCTTTCCAACCCTAACTGTTCTATGATTCTATGATCTAATTTAGGAAAAGCAATAGGAGTTGACTGTGTGCTTGTAAATGATCTTTCAAATGGTGATGTGGCATTGGTTTTCCCCTTTTTCCCACCAATAATCTTTAGCTGGAAAGGCACTTGGGCCATTTGTTGTGGTAAAAATGGCCTCTCAGCTCTAGTCTTGAGAGCAAGCTGAAGACTAAGGGGTTTATCCTATTAGCTATGATACAAGAAGTGAGACTAGAGAAAGAGAGTGATGTGAAGGAGGGACTCTCAATGAAGGTAGCTGACATCAGGCTCACAAGTTTGTTGCAGGCAGTGGGTACTCAGTGTCGAACCTTCTGCATCCCCTCTGTGAAGGCTGCTTTGCTGCAGCCATGCATGCCTGGCACGTGGTTTATTGCCCACAGAACAAGCCTTCCAGGCAGGAAATACTGCAGCAGTAACCTGAGGAGTGGCCAAGACCAAGCTGTAAAGTTTTCCAAGGCCATCACTGCATAAATAACACTTTGCAAAGGCTCCATTTAAAGCCTGGAGAGTCGTAGATGTTCCACAAGGCCAGAAAGCAGAGAGAGGCAAGGCTGGGGCACAGTTTATTTCACAAGCATAGGAACCGGGAAGTCTGGGCTGTATTTACCCAGCTGGAAGCAGGTTTCATATCTATTTATTCCTAGGTTTTGCCTCAGGTGTATACTCTCCCATTAGGGCTAAGTAGCCGGAAAAGACCAAATACATCTGAGGTCACTTCTGCCTAATTAACATGGCAACAAGTGCTGATTAATTAGTTTGGGCCTGAAATGAGCTGGGATAATTTTTGCAATGGCATAGCCCAGAGATTTATGAGCACTTCTCCTCCAAGACAAACAATACTCTGAAAACATTGTTTGTGCAGAAACCTTCATTCACCCTGTAAATTACTACCTGGATTTCTCTGAATTTCAAGAGTAACTATGTGATTTCATTTAAATGCAGGGGTTTATTCCTTCTTACCTGATGGAAAAGCTTACATGGCATCCAGTGATGACCTCTTGCTTTATCATGAACCCCTCTGCTTGATGTGTTCCCGTATTCTGCAAGTTAAAAAAACCTCTGGAAATTGAGGTCCAGATTATCAGAACTGCTGAACATTGCAGAAAGCAAAAAGTATTGAGATCCCAATGAAAAAGCTGGTGCCCTCTGGTCATCAACATGCTCTAATACACAGACTTGCCAACTTTAATAACAGACTAATCAGCCAACGACCCATTTCTGCGGTGGTTTACCACCATACTAATGTGGGTTGTGGTGTACCTGATGTCTGGATGGCCAGGTCCCATGGGCATCCCATTCGGGATGGCTGGGGCATTTAATTTGCAGACTCTCTTAGCAGAAGAGCCCACCAATTTGTCTGGTTCAGGTATTCCCTTTGCAAGAGATGCATTTTGTGTTTGGCTTTCATTGTCCATTGGATTGCAGCCACTTTTGAAGTGTAAACTTGCAAATGGGAGTACTGCCTATGCTGTATTCAGAGATCAGCCACTGTCACTGCAGGTCAAGAAGTAGGATTTCCTTTTCATGGGAATCTTTTAATGTTAATATTGCTTAAAGTCCAAATCAGGTCGAAACCATGAATGTGCACATTCCTCATGACCTAGAGCATATCAGCAGAGATGCATGGTGCAGAAAACATCTGCTAATAAAAGAATTCAGAGCAGCCATTTATGGCTGCTGGTTCTCAAATCCAGAAATGACCCATGATCTCCTTGGGATAACAGCGGTACCCAGAGAGGCAGAGGTCTTATTGTGCCATAAACCCAGCAAACCCCCTCAAACCCAAGAAGTTTTAAATGAGCTGTTTAGGGCTTGCTGACTAGCAGATGTAGTGGTCATGTTGTTTTGCTTGTGTGTAAGGATTGTTGTGTAACTCAGCACTCTATCCATCCCTCACAACCCTTCCCCTCTCACCCACTTTTGTCTGGACCACCTTGCAGGGTTATGGTCCTTGTGCTGAGCCGGGTGGCCCCTGTGGTTGCCAGGTACAATAACCAGCTACTTTGGGGTGTTAAAAAGCTTCAGCTCCCTGCAGAGGTTTGCATAGAGGAGTAGACAGCATGCAGCAGCACTGAGCTGCCCGCCTGCGCTCCTGTACAGCCATCACTCACCTCCAATGGCAGGCATGCAGGTGGTGGGAAGGATGGCCTGCTGGAGCTGTTCTTTCACACCAGTCCAAAGCAGAGAATGTCTTCTCTCACCATGGTGCATATCTGAACTACATTAAACCCTGATGATGATTATGTATATCCATCTCATGCAATTTTCCCTTATTCAGCCTTTCCTTTTTGCCAGTTTGATAGGCTTTTTTTATAAGTGATTATAGGATTTTAACAAGTGCTATCCAAAGGGACCCCACAGAAGTTCATCTGAAGCATATTTTTGCCACTAAATCCTCTTTAGTTGCAAATTTTTCTCCCCCTCCTTGTTTGCTTTGAGCTGAAAGGAGCTGGCAGGGCTGGCTGTTGCCAAGAGGCATTAGAACTAGTCTGGCAGGAGGCTTCTCTTCCTTGATGAGACTATTCTCAAATGAAAATCAATGTGAGTTTGCAGGGCCTTCATTAAGTGAGCCACATGATTAATAAAAGGTGTGTGTTGCAAAGGGTCTGTTTATCCCAGTGGTGACAGAAACCAGAGTCCCATTGCTGTCATGCAGAAGCAGTCCTGCAGCAGATAATGCTGATTCAGATGAAAACCCTAGAGAAGGCTCTGCAGCCTGAAGTCCTTTGGATTCTTTCGCCAAAGTCACTAACATCGATGCATCATTTATTTTCATTTAGTTTCATTTCTGGGGCTCAACTGCAAATTCCTGACCCATCAGGGCAGCAGCTATGCACCATGACCTCATGCTCTCCAGACAGACCTGAGTGTGTTATTCCTTTACAGCCTGCTTAGGTCCTTTCTGCACCATTGTTATGTGCTGTTAAATGGCTGCCTCATGTCCCGCCCCAGAAGGAATGTCTAATACTGATACTCAGACTAAAGAGCATTGTGCAAGTGTTTTGGAGGGAGCTAACACAGACCAAAGTCGGTTCTGATTTTCCTTGTTGTGTGACTGCTCCAGCATCCAAGTTATGCTTTGTAATCCTGTTATCCCAGAGCTGCTTCATAGCATCTTGTGCCATGAGTCCTCTAAACCATGTTCTTGCAGCTTGTCAAGCTTTCCTTTGCCACTTTCTCCTGCAACACCTTTTTGCTTCTTGTGATTTCCTTTCTGAGCTTCTTTTACGCGTAACCCTCCCAGGTTCCACCATCCATTCTGCTGCTTCTGTTCTATTTCCTGTGAAGTCTGAGCTGGTTTTACAAGTAAATTGTCCAAGTACTTAATAACACCTAATGCATTTTCTTCTCTGTTGCATATTTAAGGGAACCCTTACATTTCAGGCTCCCCCTCCACCATCGTGCTACATGCCAAGATAGTCTGAAAAAAAGGCTAATTGTTTATAAAATTGACTCTTTGCATTATTGGGACCCAAACTGGCCTGTGCAGCTTAGCAGAGGCTAATCGAGTCAGTCATTTAATTTCCCTCGTTGGTAGTGGAGACAGAAGGGATCTCCGGAGAGCAATTCACCCCAAATACTTAGGTCTGGATGAATCACTTTTTGAAAAGTACTTGTTCTCTTCAGTTTCTGCTATTTTCAGCCTGCTGGGACTTAAAATTCAGTGTTGTCTTCAAACACTGACACCTCTATTTAACATACTCGTGAGCAGCAGGAATTGCACTTTGAGCAGTGATGTTACTAGTGATAATGCCTTGCTAACTCTTAAGACTAAACAAGGTAGTACTGATGAATGTAGGCTGATCACAAGGTAATCTGATTAGCTGATCATATATATTTAGGCTGATCAGATCACAAGCTCAGGCTTTTGAGGGAGCCTGGAAGTTGAGCTGTGTGTTAGGAACTTGCTCCCGGGTTATGCCATGATAAATCTGGAATTTTGTATTGAGTATCTGTATTCATTTGGCATTTACATCAGGTCATGAAAGCAAGTTTTTAAGCCTTCACTGGCTCTTTAAACCCAAAGTGCTCCTTGCTGCACTGAGCCAGCATTTGTCAGCGGAAAGTCCTTCAGTGGCCTCTGAGCTCCACACACTGCATGCAAGATATAGCAGTAATAACAGGTTGCTGCACATTTTGCTTGGTTTGTGGTTAATACACAGTGGAACTGAGATATTAAGCAGACCTATAAATAGGAGGTCGTATACATACACCTGAGAACTGGACCACCTGCAAGGAAACCAGAGCTGGAGCTCAACACCTTCAGCCTCCCTGAGGGAACACCTTGATGAGGTCAAAGCAGTGAGACCTCCCTTGTTCCCCCCAAAATAAGGCTGTAGGTCCACACAGGAGCTGGGTGCTGCCCATTGGGATACAGCTGCTGGCAACATCCTCCAGCCAGGAGGAAGGTGCACATGTGGATGTGCAGAGGTTTAGCAGTGGCTTGGTGACAGCCAGCCCCTGTGGTGTCAGCCACACTGTGATGCTCTAGAACAGTTTTGGCTTGCCTTAACTTGCCACCTTGCTTATAAGGCCCTTGCAAGCTGGGATAGGCAGGGAACTCTCCTGTATCAGTCCTTTCCTTGTTCTATTCCCAAACTGGGGACATAAATAAGAATTAAGTGCTAGCTGAAATCAGCATTTCCTGGTTGGAAATTGCAGGTCACAGTCATTCCAGTTTGGAAATGGGAGAACAGAAGCTGCTTGAATTGCAGGCATGAGCCTGCCCAGCCTGAGCGGAGCCCTCACGCTGGTACCTGGGTCACCCCCATCATGATATAGCAATGAGGAGAAAGGAAGAGGTGTGTGGATGGAAGGCTGAAAGACAGATTAATGTGTTATATGGGAGGAGGAAATTGAGTTTGTAGGGAGGGAAGAAGAGTAAGTGTAACGAAGGTGGGGGGATGTGAGCAGCTGGTCCTCAGAGCACCAGTGCTCAGGTGATGTGGTTTTCTATGGCCCCTTAGAGATGAAGAGACTGCAGCAGGCTCTGCCTTTGCCAGATCCCTCACCAACTGTGCTCCTGTGCCCCACAAGTCCAGGGTTCACATTCTTCTTGCTCTCTATGGAAGAAAACCTCCTGAATGCACCTTGGTGATGGGCTAGAGAGAGGCAAGGGACAGATCGCCAAAGTATTATGGGTGTATTATTATGTAAGGAGGTGCAGGATCCAAATTACACTTTCTCTGGAGCATCTCTTCCATGACAGTTACCTGCTAGGAGAGACAATTCCTCTTTGCATGTTTTATAATCCAACCTGGTCACCTGGTTTTACAGGACTGGTAGGAGCTGCATACCTCGAGTAGCAATGTCTTGATTTGGACTGGTGTAGGTGGTAGGCCAGAAGCAGGGATAAGATGTTCATGTGCCTACACACACGAAAGCTCATGAGCTTCATGCTCTTAAGGAGCCAAGCTGAATAGGTATGGAGGAAAGGTTTAAAGACTGGTCAAACATGGCTCAGTGGTGGCTCTGATAATGTTGTTTCATAGGAGTGAGTACATAATATTGCTTACTTACATGTTTAAATCAGTCACAGCCTCTCTGCCTTCTCCACATGTAGATCCCATCAATAGCAGCTTTATTCAGGCAGGAACATAACCTGGGGACTCGAGCACCAACATGGTGTCAGGGGAAGTTGGTGCAAATTGCTCCATCGGCTGGACATTAAAGTGAGGAGTGATATCACTCTTAAAATAAGAAACCTAACGTAATGTGCTTTAATAGCTGAATAATTGCTATGAGCAAAGAAGGAGGCTTTGTCAAAGAGGATCAGTGGAAGCCAGGAGTGAGTGCTCATGACATCACGGCAATGCACAAGAGGAACTTTATTCTCACAGCTCCATGAAAGTGGCTTGTCAAGCTGCCAGTCCCAGATAACTTGGTGGGGGACGTTAGAGAAGAGTTAATAAGATGATTGATTTACAGCTGGAAAGAATTAAGGAGCCTGCACATTGACAGGCTGACATTGTTTGAAAGCTTCCCAAGCAGCCTCCCCCACACCTCTTGAAAAGAAGGTCAAATGCTTCCATCAGTTCTTTGCACCCTAGTTTGGAGCTTACAGCCGTTCAACAGGTATATTGGAGGACTCGCTGTCAGTTTCCCTTCATGGGAAATGGTTGTGAAACTATTATCATCCTCATTTAGCTGTGCAAAAGTTAAACTTCAAATCTGTCCCTTCTGATGGGAAGAAGTGGGTTTAAAATACTTGATTTTAATTTACCAGCTGTGGATCAGATCCAAAACCCTTTATGAAACTGCTGCATTTCTCATTGCTGGATTGGAGTGCCCTGTGTTTTCTTTACTTGTTAGGAAAAATTGTCAACTTTGTCTCAACCCTGTATATATTTTTACTGTGGTTTGCTAGCACAAGGCAAACTAAGGGTCCTTTCACAACTTTTGGAGCCAGTCCATCATATTTTCTTAAGAATCTACTTTGTAAAAAATACTTGCTAAGGTTGAAGCACATGATTTAGTGTGGATAGAAACAAAATCCCATAGACACTTCCATGTGTCTTTGAAAGAAACAACCTTTATTCTTAGAGTGAAATCTCAGCACAATGGTAGAGTCAGCTCCAGCGGCCATTTGCACCTTGTATGTCCTCAGCAAAAGGCACATGTATGAACTGAAATGAGAGACAGCCCTTTGAAGTTTTCAATCCTCAGTCACCCATCAGAGTTAAGAACAGCTTTTTATTTTTAGTATCTTTCTGTTTTATTTGTCAGCTCTGCAGCTAATCGAAGGGACAAGTCTGGCTTTCAGAAATCTTTCATGGGTTTCCAAAGACATAAAATGACTTGTTTCAAACTGGATTTGGTTCAGGCTACACATGAAAAAGCAGCACCCTCACAAATGCATGTGCAAATCAAGGATAATGATGTAAGATGTAATGAACAGAAATAAGAAGGAATGACATTTCGGATAAAGAGGAAAGGGAAATAAGGCAAACATCAGTACTTATACTTTGAGGTAACAACAAATATAGTAATGTTATGTCCATAACTCAGCTCTGTTATTGAAGTCACTTAGGAAAGTGAGTGTCTGAAAAACAGCAACAGGACTGATGAACTCAAGTCTCTCTCAGGAAAAAAAAGAAGTAAACTCTGTTAGCTTTCACATGAGATAAGTATCAAGCTGTTTGGATTCTGGATGTAAATGGAAAGGACCAAGGTAAACTATAGAGGGAGAACAGCTAAAGAGGCTTGTCGAAAACTTTCTGGTGTTTGAATCTGACAGACTTGGAAGCCAGCTGAGTTTTAACAAGAACTTATCTTTTTATTTAAGACATGTTTAGACCTTATCTCCATCAAACTCATTGGTGTGTCAACAGTCTGTTCGGTTATCCCAACTTTTGGAGTCCTGTGGAGTAGATCCACTTAATGAGTGCTGCTCTGCTCTAAAAACCTCCTAAACAACTCGACAACAACTCTCCCATGCTAAAAATAGCCCTTGGTTTTACCTAAATGTATGCTGACATGTCAAATTAATTTCATTTCCTCCTTTGGAATAAGAGCCAAGTGATACATGTGATGGCTCTTGAGTAAGGAGGCTTTTGACAGCGTTTGAATTGATGTTCTCATAACTTAGGACAGTGCTGTCTGAAGGAAATCACTGTCTGAAAGATGTAATTTGGATACACACTTGGTTGAAAACACCTCATCAGAACGAAAATGATCTTAAACCAAGCACCTGATTAGGAATCCAGCAATGTAACACTCGGTAAAGACTGTAAAATGGTACATTTAAGGAGAATGCATATGCACAAATACCATATCAAAACTAATTGACCAAAGCAAGTATGGTGTAAAAATGGTTTGCAAGCTAAACCTGGACCAAAACTGCAATGTAATGCGAGTTCTCAGTCAAACCTTATTTGTGGATATATGAAGATCATTTCTTTGCTTTCTTAGCACGTTTGAGGTCTAGTCCAAATCCGCACGTCCTACTTTGAATCCGGTGCTGTCAGAAAAGGCAAGTTAGAGGTTGGAGGTCAGCACAGAGAAGTGAAGTGCAAGAAGGATCAGAAGGCAGCTGAGGAAGGTCAAGGTGTTTGGTCCAGAACAGAGAGGTGGGAGGTGACTCCATGACAGCAAAGAGCTATAGGGGAGCAGTTCCCGGCTTTTGCGCTGCAGGAAGAAAAGTGCAGCAGCATTACAGTGTTCCTGCAGCTTGTCAGAGTTGTGAAGTGACTGGGTGAAACTCTGCCCTTTCTCTGGAAAATTGCTTAGAAAGCCTCATTAGGAAGTTTCTCATGATATTATTTCTTATTGAACATCTTCCAACCACAATGAACCATTTTATTTCCTTGTGTCCTTGGTTTTAGTGTTTCAGGTTGCTGGGGAGGTGAGGTATGAACAGGCAGTTCCTTCAAATGCCAGACTGATGTTTGGGGTTTCTTTTTGTTGTCTTTTAAGTTAAAAGCCCAAGTAAATCAGAAACCAGCAGCTCGGGATGGAAGGCACAGGGAGATAATTGCTGAGAAGAGCAAAACAGGGGGATAAAATGTCTAGCTTCTGAGAAGTCCTTTTGATAATGACACAGTTCTGTCTGTTAGGGGATGACAGAATAAATCAAGAAATATTTCTGCCAGCCTTAAAGATACTGCTTTAGGAAATCTAAGGTTGCCTAATGGACTGGAATATCATCTCCATGTTTTCAGTTTCCTTCATTTTACCAAAATCACTCCCTTCAATAATTAAAGGATAATGAGCCGAACAGTTTTCCCCTTTATAACCAGCCCTCTGGATAGAGATTCCAAATAATAATTAAAAAAAAAGAGATTCTGTCTACTGAACGTGCCTGCAGATAATAGGAATATCCTTCACTTTCTCCTCTCCTGGGGTTTCCTAGCTGCCATCTATCAGTCAGCTGCCATACTGTGGGGATGTTATTAGGGGCCAATGAAGAGGCTGCCCTCATTGCAGGATGATCCATCAAAACCCCCAGTCCTCATACAGTTACAGTCTCCCTCCTAGGAAATGGACTCATATGCATCCATGTAGAGAACCTCATTGATTAGATAAAAAGAAAAATGGTCTAATCCTAATTACAGCACTTCTTAAACTTTTCCTGACCTCTCTCTGATGCTGTCACCTCTTGGACCTGCTCTCTTGCCCAGCCTGCAATGAGGAGCAGGGAGAGGCAGGGCTGGGGAAGCCAAGGAGTGGTGTGGGAAGAGATTCTGACCCAAAGGCTGCACTTCCTGCATTTTAAAAAGGGGAAAACCAGTAACAGCACTAATAAGTAGCAAAATATCCATCCTTGGAGGTTGGACTAGATAACCTTTGAAGGTTCCTTCCAACTCGGAGTATTCTATGATCTTTACTGTGAGGGTGGTAAGGTGCTATTGCAGATAGCCCAAAGAAGTGGTAAATGCTCCATCTCTGGCAGTGTTCAAGGCCAGGTTGGACAGAGCCTTGGGTGACACGATCTAGTGTGATGTGTCCCAGCCCATGGCAGCAAGTTGGAACTGGATGATCTTAAGGTCCTTTTCCAACCCAAACCATTCCATGATTCTCTTATCCCTAAATCTTACTGTTCAAAAGCACATGGATGGATTCACCATGTGCCACCACATTAAGTTTTCCCGGGGGATCCAAGGCAATGGTTGTGATTTTCACTCCCTGTCCCAGCAGGGACACAGAAATCACCAATAAGGTAACTCAATGATTTCCTGGAGATACCCTGCCTTGTACAGCAGTGGGTCTCCTGGCCCACAACCAACTTTTTCCTACAAGTACCTTTAGGTATCTTGTTGAAGAGGGCTGGGCTTTCACACGGTCTGGATTTTAAGCGGCTTGTGTAGCAAAAGTGTCAATAAAGGCACATCAGAATTGATATTTTTAGAGGGGAAAAGTTCTTTGTGCTTTACTACTAAAAACTGCCCAACACCCATCCCCTCCCCTCATCACTGCCTCTGGCCACTGGGGGCATAAATAAATCAATTATGAGTTTTTCAAAGTAGTAAACTCGTAAACTTGATTTTAGTTTAAAGAAACCCAGCAGTATCTAACACTTCCCATGCTGGAGTTTGGGAGCTTTTCCGAGCCATCAAATATTTATTATAGTTGTGGTTTTTTTTCCATTAGGTCTTAATTTTCAATATTTTATAAGAAGTTAAATTATCCAAGAGAGCTGAGATCTCCTTTTGAGGAGAAAACAACCTCAAAACCACTTGCTGAACTAGAAAATGACCATCAAGCACAGAGTGCAGAGAGCATTGCTGAAGGAGACAAGTGAGCACATAGGGAACTAAGCACAAAGTTAAATCCAGAACTGTTTATTTTCCTGCAAAGAGGATCAGTTTGAAGAGCTGAACAGATTGAGATTCATTTACACTCCTTTATCTTTCACTCCAAAGACAAAACAGTTCTGCTAATTCCTTCCTTTCAATGTTACTTTCTTGTCCAGGCCTTATTTGCTGGCTTGAGCCCTGCTTAGTACCCAGGTAGTAATTTCACCGCTGGAAAAGGGAAGGAGTGAGAAACAGAGATATGCTGTGACCCAGATGTGGTATATAAAGGACACTGAAGTGAATGGTGACATAGGTGGGAGGATGTGGCCCATAGGCACCCATGTGCATCGTCTTCATTGAGAACACACAGACTTATGCCTATCTGCTCTAGACTGAGCACCAGCAGTGGAACCCCAACTTTAGTGTGTCTCAGACCCTGTCTAATCACAGAAGAATTTCTCCCATGACCCACTTCTGTATCAGGACTAGTCAGCCTTTCTGCTGACACATCCAGGTCATCACGGTGCCATGAGATGTCACCTAATTGTCCCCATGGAGGCCATGTTCTGCCTCCCTCTTTGCCTAGGAGGAGAGCTACAAGCCAGGGAGTAGCACTTAGCACACACAGCTCATGACCAATGAACGCTGCTATAATGCAGTGTGATGGGGTTTGCAGTTTGGTATAACCTTCCTCATTAATTACACGCAGTTTAAAGTTATTAATTATGAACTCACTTGTCAACATTAAACTGTTTTACTGTCCAAAATGCAAAGCTGGATTGGATGCAAAGAGCTGGAGGTTCATCCTTCCCTTCGATGAACCAACTACCCTCTCCTAACACCACGTCCATCCCCACCCCATTTGTCCCCCAATTTGGGAAGGAATTTGCATCCTTCTTCTGAAAGCATTGAGAGGAGAACAAATGGAGTCCCAGGCAGTTCAAACAAGCCTCATTACTGTTTGAGGGCTTGTTTTGAGTCAGCTTCCATCACAGCAACAATTGCACTGCCCTGGCGCAGCACCAGAGCGGTACTGGGAGTGCTGGTGGTTTTGTTCTCTGGGAGTCAATTGTGCACCTTTAATGATGGCTGTTGCAGTGTGATGCTGCATAGCCCAGTGCATCCCTTCCCGCATCAAGCCCTTATTACCCAGCAGCAGGATGGAAACCAGGGGCAGGGATGTAGCCCTCTGTGCTGCTGCCCACCATGCAATAAGGGCTCCCAGACAATGTCATGCTTCTGTGGCTGGAGACCACCCACTGCAGGAGATGCCACTTGCAATTAGGATGTGCTTGTTTTCTACCTTGCCTGACTTTGCCCCAGCTGGAAGAGAGCTGCAGGATGGGATGTGAGTGCTTTGCAGACAGCCTTGGCTGAAAGGGATGAAGTGCCTTCTGCTCCTCTGCATAGGAGGACAGACAGCTGCTTGGTGGCACAGGGAGGGGTCTGCACAGGTCTTCAGCTTGGCTTTGCAGCAGCTCCTGGTGGCTTCTTTGCTCTTGCTTCTCTCCTTCCCTGTCCCTCCAAATTTCCATCTTCAACCGTCTCCCAACTCATCTGATGGGATGACCTCACCTAGCTTCTGGCCTGTTAGATGTCTAAGTGACACAAGTCAGTCTTTGGAGTTAGGAGTCAAAGACAGGGCTAAAGATGTGCCTGTCTTTCTCCATTGGTTTTATGGAGATCAACCCATTGATTTGCTTTCCCTCCTCCCTAACTCATTAGCTTAAACTGCTACATTATCCTAAGCAGGTTGGTAATTCTTGAATGGGTATGAAGGATACAAGGGAAGGAAAGAGAGAAGGGGCCTTTGCAGCAGCACCCAAGACTGCTTCAGCACAGAGGTTTTGCTTTCAGCCCACCTCTGCTTGCTTCCAAACAGTAAGAGAAAGCTGGTGAGAAAAAATCATCCATGGATCAGTGTAAGTGCTGAGGCTGTCGCCACTGGGGCCACCAGACTTTTCCCCTGATGATGGACTAGTTCTGTGGATGATCACTGAATTCATAAGTAGCTTAGAAAGTTCTCGTTAGAGATAAAATCAGAGATTTCAACAGCTTTCTTTGTGTTTGCTCTTTGTAACCTATGCTGAAATCCCAGTATATAAGGTAAGAGCAAAGGAGCTGTGCCTAGCATGCTGTGGGATAAAGACTTGGATAGCCTGGGCTATCCAACTGCGCAGCTCATCGCCACCATGGTTCTTACAGAAGAGCCCAGCTGATGTGAAGTGGTCCTCAAACCATTTAGTTGTAATTGTTTTCTCTAAACATTTACAACTAACAGAATGTGCATGTGTACACTCAGCAAAGGACCAAGGAGAAAACCAGCAGCTGCTCCCCGCATTCCTGCTGGAGATTGTATATATTCCAGTGCTTTTTAAAGCATCTATTTACATTTGCATTTTGGATCTCTGCTTCCTGAGGAGACATGGCCAATCCAGTTCTGGTGCAAATAGGGTGCATTGCCCTGACATCGGCACACTCCTTTCTGACATGCAGGAGGATGAGCTGTTTGCTTCTCCATGTGCATGTCTCCTGCTTTGCTTGTCCTTATGAAACAAGCACCTTGCTGGAGGACCCTGTCAGGTTGGTGCCTCATGGTCACCCACAGCATCACCTGCACCCAAGCCATCCCTTAGGACTCTCTCCCAAGCAGGCAGAGACGCTGCTGCTGAGCCAGTGCTGCTTGGAGCACATCATGTAAGCCAGTGCTTGTATGAGAAACCACCTTGGACGCTCCAGCTTCACCTCAAACAAGCCTGGCAATGCTGCAGCTCCTCTGCTCTTAAATGGGAACATGGATAACTCATAGGGAAATAGGAATCTTTTATAGCTGGGTAAATTGTGTTGGGTTCGGCAGTGAACACAGGCTCACCACAGAGGGGCCGCAGGAGACGGTCTGGCTTTCTGCTCAGCAGGAGCCAAGGCTCAGCTCTTACAGGCTTCTTCTGAGGAGTAATGAAGCAGCTACTGAACATAGGCTGTGAGGAAAGAAAGTGCTGCCTGGCTGCTCCATCTTGGGCTCTGGAGAACAAGAGAGCATGTAATAATTTCAGTCTTTCTCTGCTTAATGTTTTCTCAGAGCAGCACAAACCCCATCTCATTCCCTACTAACTGCTCATTCGGATGAGGTCTCATTGCCCAAAGAAGCAATTTTGCCAAGGAGGGGGAAAAAAAGACAGGCAGTTGTGAGCATCCTCCTGGGGTAGCACTCAGCTTGGGAAGGCTGCATGATGCCAGGATACACATCCCCACTCTCCCCTATGGGACATTGCCAAGCAAGGTGCCCCCAGCCATATCTCTCCTCCCAGCCTCAGGTGGACCTTGTATTAAAGTTGCCAATGGGTCTTACTGATGGGAAGACTGTGCAGAATCATCCTCTCTCCTGGCAAGAGCTGTTGTACAGGGGAGCCTGTGCTCTGCTGAGATGTTGGGACCAAAGCTCTCTCAGAGCATCATG
This sequence comes from Forpus xanthops, assembly GCA_032466535.1. Taxonomy (NCBI): domain Eukaryota; kingdom Metazoa; phylum Chordata; class Aves; order Psittaciformes; family Psittacidae; genus Forpus; species Forpus xanthops. The sequence continues at coordinate 26,292 of JASSUY010005368.1, read as the reverse complement.
TACAGAGCAAGAACATCCGCCAGCCATGTCCCAGGGGCTCAGCCCTCACTGGAATGGGGATCACAGCACAAAGGGGCGGACATGACCCTACGGCTGTTGGTCTCTCATGGGGCTTTGAAGGGAAATTCCACTGACCTGCAGCGCTGTATTGTGCCATGGTTAAACAACTTCTGAAGGGCAAAGCCAAAGCTCATGGGTGCGGACTACAGGGAGGTTTGGATGCTGTCTACAGGGTGAGTCCTTCACTCTCTACCAAATATACAATACATGAAGCTGCTGAGACTGGTTTCAGGAAGCAAGTGTGTTCTGATTTTTGCTAACAACATATCCTGAAGCTGCAGGTGATTGAGATACCTGGTCAGTAGAAAAGGAAAACGACACTGCTGCTCTGCCTAATGCCTCCCCTTGCTTTGCCTCTCTTTTCAATACCTTTACATGGAGAGGATCCTCAAAGCAAGGGACATTTACATTTACATTTCTGGTTTATTCCAGGCATTTTTCTTTTGAATGGGAAGACAATAATCCCTCAGCCTATAGCAAGTCACTTTCTGACCTTGCATATTAAAAAAGCTGCAGGGTTTCTTTTAATGCCAAAGTCATTCAGAGTGCATTTCCAGAGCATTGCCCTAGGATCAGGATTGGGATTGGGACAGCCTGTGCAATGTGTTAAAATATCCAATAATTCCTTCTACTTAACTCCATAAACCCAGGTGATGCCCTAGCACAGTGCAGGTACCTGCTCCTCTCTCCCCTGAGCTGCCTTCTATTCACTTTGGTGCACCACGGCAGGTATCTTGCATGGTTGGGCACCTTTAATGGCTCCTCAACAGCAGAGATTTAATTAAAGTAACAGGTTCAAAAACAAACGTGAAATTGAAGAGAAAATAGGCCTGGAGTGTTAAGCATAAAAAAATCCATCACTTCAACAGTGACACTAACAAATGAAGTTCATCACTAATTTTCCAAATGACCAAGCCTGATCTCTGATGAAGCTGTAAGGAATTCCAGTAATTCTTTTTTAATCATTTCACTTTACATGATGGAAGATGGGAACTGCTCACCAGTGACATGGTGCTGGGCTGAGGAGGAGGTGCAATTCTCTATGGAAGACGTGTTTTGTCTTGGTGCAACATCGATATGAGCAGAGACCGAGACTGAGGAGAGCAAAGTGCAGCAGTGTTTTAATCATGTTTTAATTCACAGGCTCAGAAGAGCCTGCTGGTCAGCTTTGCTTCAATGTGGCAGCACCCCCAGAGAGGGAATAAAGAGCCAAATGGTGTAAACCAGTGTAATTTCACAGCAGTTAACAGCAAGAGATCAGAAAGATACATTGCTTTTTGCTTTAGACCCCCTTGAGATCTGTCCATTTTGTGCTTACGTGAATCTCTGCTGAATTCCTGAAAATCTCGAGTTTACTTACATTTGTATTGCTGTTTGCCTGTGTTAACCATCTGGTTTCAGCCCTGTGGGTTATGCTGTGCATCCCACATCAGACCCTGTTTCAACCTCAGATTTCATAAGTAAGCTTTGCAAAGAAAGGAGATGGGAGCTGTTGCTGACTACAGGGTCTCACTCCATCAGTGTGTGATGTGGAGGAGCTTATGCACTTCTATAGCTGTTCTAATTCTTGATCACCTTTTGAAGCCATTGTTCCTGTGTGTTCTTCCATATGCAGAAGCTGATCCAGTGAGCACAGAGATGTTTGTTTTTTTGCAGGCAGATGTGCTCCTGGTAGAACGTGCATGTGCATTTGTATGGGATGTAACAGGACACGCTGTGCCACAGCCTCAGTGCAAAACAGTACATTGCTGCTGGGTTTGCATGGGTTTGTGCTGTTCTTGCTGTGGAGGTGCCCTGTATAATACGGGACCAAACTTCATGATGGAGATGCTCCTTGCTGCTCTGTGGTCCTTATTCCTGCATCACAGAGCTAAATTCACACTGCTCAGGGAGAGATAATTTTTAGACACTGCTGATGGATGTAAGTGTGCATCTGTATCACCTGAGATAGATCTTGTACTCCGAAGTCCTATACATCAAAGGCAACCTTTGGCTTCGAAGGGTCTGCAGTATACACCTGACTGTGGTTACAAACAGACAAACCCTGCACCAGGTAGTTTCTTAGTACATTGCGCATCCCAAGGCAGTATCAGCTTGTATTGCTTTGTGAGAATCAGCACACCTGTAACACACTTCTGAGACTGTAATCAGTGCTTGGGGCATGCAGGTTGGATTCATGTGCTTGTTTCTCATGGTGTTCAGTATGGACTTATGTCTGGTCCTGCTGGAAATCAGAGCATCTTTATATCACCCAGTTGCACTCACATTCATACAAGCAGGCTGTGTGGCAGCAGGGTCTGTCACCTGCCTGAGCAGCACAGCAGGCCTCAGCTCACTGCCTAGCTACGGAGATGTCAAGCTGAGTGGGGAATCACACCATTTATTGTGATGTTTAGCCACTTTTCAGCATGTGCAGGAGCTGCCCTTACTGCTCCAGCACCCAGCAGTGATTTCCTGTCCTTGTAATAGCAGAGCACTGCTTCTCAGCGGTTTTGAAGGAAGCAGGAGTGGGGTGGTTAATGTGGGGGGTTAAGTTGTCTTAACTCACCTGAAACAGGTTATCCAGCATTTTAAGAGGAGAAGCCACCAGTGAGTAGTTGATTAAAATCCACAACGATTTCTGTGCAGTTCTAGACAACACATTCATCTCTGATACAGGAAACTCTTACTGCAAAAAACTTTCCAGCCCTTTTGTGAAGGATTTAGCAATAGATGAGCATTAAAATCCCCTTTAATGCTAATGGGAACCCAACCTCTCAGCTCAGTGGATTGTGCCTGCGTTCAGTTTAACAGAAACTGTGCGGAAGTACTGGCAGAGCTCTCCTAATGTGCTATTCTGGTCCAGCTCTGCTTCATGCTTATACGGCTAAACCGCTCCCTGCAATGTAAGGGTCCATATGGGAAGTGCAGCTTTGCTGCAGCTGCCTGTTGCTGGGACTTGAGTGCACGCAGTCATGTCTGTGGGTCACGTTGGTCTGTCCAGCAGCAAAAAGCTGGTGGGTTCCCATGGTGTGAGGGTGAAAACCTCAATCATCTCCTCCTTTTTACTGATAACTATGGGGAAGGGAAATAGATCCTGAGAGAGGGAAAAGGGTGCTAACAGCACTCTTGCTGCTGCAGTGGGTAGCTGAAATGACATGTGGCAGTGCCCCAGCACCAAATAATCCTGAAGGACTTTGCTTTGGGGCGTAATGAAAATGGGTTTGCCTTCTGCAGCCAGACTTGCTGCTGTGCTCCTTCCCAGTGGTTAACGAAGTTATCTCTGCTCTGCATCAGGGAAACTGAGGCACTGCTTTGGCAAACCCAGACTGCACAGCACACTGGTCCATGGAGCTTGGAGTAACCCTATTTAACAGCTCCAAATGATTTAAAATCAAGGTCCTGAGTGACATGGGTTAGTGGCGGCCTTGGTAGTGCTGGGATAAAGGTTGGACTTGATGAGCTTAAAGGTCTTCTCCAACCTGTTTGACTCCATAGTGTCAACTTGTCTCTATAAACCCAGACTGTGTGGTTCTCTAGAGAGGTGTCTGTGGTGCACCCAGGGCTGATAGGAAGCAGCTTTGCTCTCTTTGCCAGGACTCAGACAAATGCCAGGCAAACCCACCAGCTCCCTAAAGTTCCTGGGTTCCCCCACTGAGGCTGGCAGGGCAGGACAGGGCAGGCAGCATCGGTACTGGGTGCATGGCTCAGCCTGGCTGCACTGATGCTGCACTGGTCACAAGCAGGGCAGTTTCTGCTCAAAGCCTCAGTTTGATTAAGTTTAGGTTTCAGAGGCAACGTATAAACATTCCCAGTGAGGACACTTCTTCCAAGGCTCTCATCCAAGCGGGGTTTCCTCCTCTGTGTTTATGGGAAAGCATTTTGTTTAGATAGAAAAGCAAACGAGCAGATCCCCACATTTCTCCCTGGCACATCTCCCCCTGCTCACCGGCCCATGGGATAAGAGATTTAGCTCAAGGGAAACTCGCATTAAGAGTCCCTTATTAAAGTCCCAGCAGTGTGTCTGTGAGACATGAGGCACAGGGGGATGGCTTGGGAGACGGTGGGAGACACCACTGGTAATGCAGCCTGCAAAGCAAGGGTTATCCTGAGACCCATTACAGCTGATAAATGCTTCTCCTAAGGATTCTTCAGCCCACGACTCAATTCCACAGCCCAGGAAGGTGAGAAAATGTGGTATCTCTTATACTGTGCTGTTGGTAACTAGGAAAGAAGATGTAGTTTGGATTTTGCCCTTCAGGGCTACAAGGTTGAAAATTCACCTCTGTGCGCACCGGCAGAAAGATTTACACATATGAAGTACCACTCAAAGTAGGCTTTAAGTGAGAATTAATTGGTATCTATACCTCTGAGCAGAGTGGATTTCCCCTGGGCCTGAATAAGTTCTGCCTGAGCCTTTCATGGAGTTATTATTTCTGTCATTAAAGGGGGAGAAAACCAGATGAAAACCTCTACTGAGAACAGCTGGGTAACTTTTTCTCTTTTCCTTATAACAAACTCAGGCCAAGAATTGGTTGCTGGCAAGCAGAGACCCAACATCTGCAGGAGGAGAGGCCTCTGGCCTCTCCAGCTCTCTGGAATTTTCCAGCTGATGTGAGATACTTCCTAAGTTAATGACAGTGTTGATGGGGCAGGGATGGGGTAGCTGCGTGGTCATTATGTGGGTACATGGCTGGGTACTACAGGGCAAGTAACTGAAGGAAAACCCAACTTTGTGCAGAGCTGGACTCCACAACCATGCTGAGGGGGGAGGCTTTCTTTATGGGGCTGGTCTGAGGAATAGGAGCCTTCTGATCTCATGTTGGCCTTGATAATTTGTTCCTTGATTTGGGGGACCATGATAAGGGAAGGGTTTAATATGATCTCATTTCACCACTGACCTCAAAAGATCCACCATCAGTCATAACCACTGATATCATGGTCTCCTCAGCAGGTCAGTAAAGCTGTTTATCCCCATGCACACCCTGGGAAAATGAGGCTCAGAGCTGACAAGTGACTTCCCAAACTCACCCATCCACCAGCACCATCAATGACCTAAGGGCCAATGTATGGTGGCTGGTGCTTCACCTCCTGTACCTTTTGGAGCCCAAAAGTTCTTTTGTGGCTGATTGATGCCTCCAGCATGGAATGAGACAGTGGGACATACCCAGGGTACCTGCAGAGCAGTGAGTGCATTTCCATCACTATTCATAGGACTAGCACTGAGGGAGAAGGTGAGGAGTGAAAGCATCAGGACAGATCTCAACTCTAATTCTGCTCAAGCTGAAATCCCCAGACAGAGGCATGGGAAGGTCCTGAATTAGCCCAGATCAGTCTTGGAGACCAACTGCCCTGGGACAGTGATCCAGTAACAATCAGCTCTAAGCCCCTTAACCAGTCTCCATCCACCTCAAAGTTCAACCACAAAACAAAGGGAGTCAGTTCTGGATGAGAAGCACGCTGGGCATCCATGGGAAGGAGGCAGCTCAGGGGTTAAGGCTCTTGGCAGCATTTCACTTGTACAATGCAATAAAATATTTTATGACATTTTTACAATATTGTGCAATGGGATCTTGAGACCTCAAAAGAAAACACTGTGTAAAAGTAAGATGCAGCTGAGTGCAGCAAGCCCAGCAGGTACGGGTTTATCTCTGTTCCTCCATTCTCTTGCTGCCCTCAGTGCAGGCAGAAGCACTTGCACCCCACACCATGGTCCAGTTCAGATTCCCTGGTGCTTCCCAGCACATCTGGGCTGGTTTTATGTGCGTGCCACATACTTCCATAGTGAGCACATATTACATGTTGCTACAAACAGCCCCAATAAATGTGGTAGCCAAGTGTGCCTAAATATTACAACATATTAAACACCTCTGGGCCTGATCCATAACCTTGTAATTGATTTAAAAATAACAAGGCTCATCCTTAAATGGGATTCCATGGTTGCCATTGTCCATCAGGTTGTTTCTGAGACAGAGATCATTGAGGCTGTGAGAGCATCCTGGGAAAGTGCCACTGTCCCAGGGACAGGACACTGGACTAGCTCAGTCGGGACCAGAAGGGTCATTTTGATGGATTTCTGTTATCACTCCAGAAATAAGGCTTCTCTTTGAATGCATCAGATAGGTAGAAAATCTCTGCAAATCTGTCTGCAAGTCCAAGGTAAATTTAACCAGTACTGGTCTCAACACTCGGAGACCAGAAATCACTACTTAAAACATCCAGGAGTTTCAACACTAACCCCCAAAGTTGCATGGTGGAAGAAGAATCTTTAGCTCCCCTATATATGATCTTTCTTCCCCATTTCAACCCTTCTGGTAACAATGTGGGACAGGAATGTAGTTTTATAACAGAGGAAGCGATGAGGTTCTTCTGTAATCACTTTATTCCAGGAACTGACACTTGAAGAAAAATCCCAAATATCACAAGACTTGGCATAAAATTGTACAAATTGGCAACACTACATTCGGAATGAGGCAAGCTAAGAAAAGTCTAATCCAATCTTATGCTTTCCAGTACCAGCATAGCAGCAGCAGATTGCCTGGGGTGGTTGGGGAAGAAACGCTTGTCCCTGCATGGGACAGGTTCGGGCTCTCAGCAGAGCAGAGAGGATGTTTCAGAAGAAGCCCCAGCATTTGAACTTCTGCAGGCAGAGACATCCAACGTCACGGCTTATTTAGCTGATCAAACAGAGCAAATCCCTCTCTCTGATCCTGCTGATGGCTCTAAATTGCTTTAACCATTGTGAAATGAACCACACAATATATTTTCAATGTAAGCAATTTTTTCCCTTTGCTTTTTAACAGGTCTTTGGCCTGAACTTCAGTTTAGCTCCCTTGGAAGCTACTGCTGGGAAACTGGTGTAAGGGAAGACACACCTGAACCTGTTTTGCTCTCTTGTTTCCTCCTGTTGACTATTAATGTGGTTTTTACCACCTGGCTCAAAGCTTCTCTGCTGCACTCACAACAAGGCACCTCTGTTTGTAAGTGTGTAATGACAGCCTAGTTAAGCAAAAGGGACCTTCCTGGGGTCAACCACCAAGCTGAGGATGGGCATGAGCCATCTTGCCCCCTGCAGACGGGAAGCCTCTGGCTCTTCCCAAAACAGGGTCCCCCTTGGCTGCCCTATGGGAAGTGCATTGGAGAAGCTGTCACTCACCCTGTAAATCCTGGTTGTGTCATCTCCTGCCTCTCTGCAGCACCACTTCCTGGTGCGGAAGGAACTCCATGAGTAGAAACAAGTTCTATGTTGAAGTGCACTAGAACACCAGCACATTTGCTGCTCTATTACTCAAAGGGGTTTCTTCACCCTTCTAGCTTTGAGAGTCTCCTCTCCCCTCAGACTTCATATTTTTTTGCAGTTCTTCTGGAACTGGGTCAAACCTGGTGAAAGATTTTGATATCAAAAGCTTGAGCAAAACTAACCTGTGACACTGCTCGTCAATCACAGCGAAGCTTTTGCTACTGGGAAAGGTGTTACTTGAAAGCCCCAAATCTTCTCACAGTGTGAAATTTCCAGGCAGATGGTTCCAGATCAATCCAAATTTGTCATCCAATCTCAAAAATCAAAACTAACAGGGAAAAAAAAGAAATCTTAAGCATACCTTAGCCATATCTAGCCATATCTCCCTGAAAATGCTCAATTACTCTGCTTTTTCATGTCAAGGTTGTAGCAAGTATCTCTATTTATGAAGAGTTTGGCTTGGAGATGTTTTTGATATTACAGACTTGCTCCTGGAGTCTGTGTGCAAAATCCTATGGGGATTTTCTGCTGGAAAACTTTGTCCTCCCTGACAGAGGTACTTCCTGAAGTGATACCTTAAGCTGTGACTCCTCACAAGCCAAAGAAGCACGTCTCTGGGGAGCTGCTGTTGGACTGATGTGTTTTACTGGGGAACCTCGGCATTATCCTGCTTGCACATATATATCCTGGATATATGTGGGAATGGGGGACCTAGTGAGTAAAGTATCTTAGTGTTCATCCATCCTTGGCACAATCGGCCTCTCACCTTGGTATCTGGCATAGTTTATTGGTGAAACTCTTCCAGAACTGCAAAACCAAATCCATCTTGCAGCAGGAAAGGCTCTTGGAGTCATTAAGAGGTTTGGGTAGAGAATAGGAGCCCTGCAAAACCAAAGCTCAGCTGCATCAGAATGTGGGACACTGTTGGGTGATGACAGTGACAAATGTTCTTACCATGAAGGGAGCTCTTCCATGGGTTGCCTCTGCCCTGCCTCCAAATGTCTGTCAAATCACAAACCTCAACACATTAAAAACATTAAAGGAAATAAAAAGCTTTGGTTTGGTGAAAACAAAGTGGTTTTACCTATGTATTTATCCAAGTTCCCCTCCAGCATCTCACAGAGTGCTCACCATCACTTCTTGGTAGCTTTTCCCACTCCAGGCTTTGGAGATGCATGAGGCTCTTGGTGCCCCGGTTTGGGCTCCCAAAGCACCTGCAAATCACCCTGAACAATTCTTCCAGGGATCCTAACGAAGCATCTGGTGGTGGCAGCGGCTCTCCTGGGGGGCTCAGGGTGTGCCTGGACACCTCCCTTGGGTACCCTGGCTCCTGGGCCAGCTGCTGTTGATGGCATCAGAACTTGGATTACATCGGTCCCTCTGACGTTGCCCAACTGAAACCCTGCTCCCCAAGGGATGCTCAGCTTAATTGACTGTGTTTATTAATATTGTATTATCAGCAGCCAGATGGTCCAGAGGCAGGCGGTTTTCATACATTTTACTGATGTCCTTCAGTGTAAAATTATTTCCACTTATCTTTCATCCTCATATACTTCAGGTAGGACAAAGTTTAAACAGCCCCCTCCACTGTGAACAAAGTCACCACAAGGGAGTGCCTGGCTGGATAGCTGAGGGGAAAAGGTGCCTCTGCAATAGGGGTAGGTCCTTCCTGCCAAGCCTGGAAAATGCCCAGGGTGACTTTACTGGAAAGATTCTCTTTTAGTTTCATTTTTCCTGACCTTACAACTGATATTCAAAGAGATTGCAGTGTTGGGTGCTAAAACACAAAGCTCCCAGAGGCATCGCCAGGGACTTCCCAGGTGAATTGTCCACATGCAGACAGACAGAATCTGCTCAAGTCCCTGTGCCCATAAAGCCTAAAACTTACAGCAGATAAATAGAGCTCAAATGAGAGGAAAAGAATCTTTAATAGCACGGTGCTGAGTGACCATGGAGAGAGATGCTTCTGGGAGGTCTTTAACCCAGAGGTTTTCTGGCTCCTGGGGGAGATTCAATCCAACAAATAGCCAGATGTATACCTCTTCATAGGCCATTTCACTTGATCCCGGTGCCAGCATTTTCCATTTGCTCCTTCTACGCTTAAGACGCAAATTTTGGTTGAGATAAACAGAAATAACACCCTGGGTTTTATATTCCCAGTGGAATTGCACAGCATCGCTCCACATGCTCCACCTGAAGTCTCCAGCCCTGGCTCTGACATCAGCTCACCCCATGACCCATGGCATGTCCCTGCAGCATCTCAGTGCCCATATTTGTACCCTAGCACCACTGCTACCTCATGCAGCATCACAGGGTCTGCCAGAGTTTGTCCCACAGCAAAGCTTCTCTCCAAGGCATGGTGGTGACAGTTATCTGATGATAAGCTACCACCTCCCTCAAAGTGTCACCAGCACATGAGGTTGGAAATGCAGACCCCTGTCATTAACTCCCTTCCTAATGGGAATTGCTGCTGACAGCTCCAGTGTGATCCCAGGGAAGGTTTGAGGGTGGGCTGGAGGCACAGGGAACATGGATGGGATCTCAGGAGGAAGTGCTGGTGGTACCAAGAGCTCTGGGGGATGAGTTGCACGCAGACTCATGACATGATAACCACTCTGCTATTCCTGTGCAAATCACAGCTTCAGCCCAGCCCCTGTTTTCTCCCTGCAATAAGAAGGGTATAACTGGGGGGGGGTTGCTGGGCTTTTACCCAACCATGTGCCCAGGCAGGGTGTTGGTCAGGCAAGACCATGCTGCAAACCTGACAGCACAGCTCTGGCCCATGTTGGGCAGTTACGGTCATCTTGTGATGGAAAGGCCACTGAAGAGCAGGTAAGATACCTTTGAATATCTAGCATTGATAAACTACATGACAAGCTGTTGATCCTACTAAGTATTGCAGGGGTTTGTTGTACCCTAGGGAAGTCGTGAGGACCAGAGCTCCCCCCCAAAAAACAGGTATTTCTAGTGTAGGTCTTATGTCAGGCATGGATTTAGGGGCAAACTGCCCGTTGGAGGCAGTAGAGGAAGACTATACCAATAAATAGCTATTTAGGGGTCTCAGTGAAGTGCTTGAACTGAGGTGAGCTGAATCCTCTGTCAGTGACAGTGCTCAATCAAGCACAATGACATTTTGGGGACACTGGATGATTCAGGGCATTTTGTGATTTGCTACAGAGACTTCTACTCTGATCTGGAATTGCTATGAGGTGATTTGGATGAGCTCCATGGAGGTGCAGTATCTCCACAGTTGTTCCTTGCTCAGCCCACGCTGTACCAGCCCCAGCGATGGGTCTAATTTCTGTGGGCACATGGACCAACCACCCTTTTCCCCATACCTGGACCACTGTGCATGGGGACACACAACACAGATTTGCGCTGGCAGTGTACCTCTCATTCCCAGCCCAAAAGCTTTGGTGCATGGCCATGATATTTCACTGCCTTGTCCTAGCCTGAAGTAGCTCATCCTTCAAGTATTTGCTTCTTGAAGTTTCCCTTTCTCCTATGACCATCTGAAGAAGACACATCTCACACACAAGCAGAAGCCAAGCTAGTCAAAAGCAAGTTGCTGCAAAGGAAACCAGCTCTGGGCTGGACTGAAGCCCTGGTGTCCTCAGTGCTGCCTGCTGTGCATCAGACACGTCATTCCATGATGTGATGATGATGCCATGCTCAGGGCCATACTCCAGCGTGGCAGCTGAGCCCTGGTTTAGTTTTTCCTACTGATCCACCATCAATGCGCTCATCTGATGCCCATGCTGCCAGGACTGGTGTGTGCTCCCCAGCCCAGCCTTTCACTGGGGACATCACCAGCAAAACAGCAAGCAGATGTCATCCAAGATGCATTTCATAGCACCCCATGAGCCATGGGGTGAGAGACAGAGACCTTAGTGCTGGCTCAGAGTGTATTACTGAGCACTGACAAATGCTTCTAATTGGGTTGGTGGCAAGGACAAAAGTATTGACAGCAATAGAGAGAATAACCCACTCAGTTTATTCGCTTTGCTGTGGGTACCCATGCTAATAAAATGTAAATTGAGGGTGATGGATGGGACCTTGTGGAGAGCTTCTTCGCTGTCTTATTAGATCAATGTAGAAACCTAAGCAAAGAGGGAGACGTTAGGGAATGAGCTGAAGTCGGCAGCGATGAGCGCTGCTCTGAGGTGCAAGCAGCAGTGCAAAGGGAGAAACTTGTCACTAAGCCATTCAATGTTTTCAACCAGCTGCACCCAAACAGGAGTCATGGAGTGGGGAGGGCAGAGGGATGTTTTCCAGAAATCCAACCCATTTACTATTGGATCATATAACCATTACCATGCTGATTGTGGATGCTGTGAACCAGGCGCTCTCCTAAAGGGGCTCTGATGCAGTAAGAGCATAAATCCCATTTCTATCCACTGTCATCCACTGACAGAGATCCCAGAAAATGGAAGACATGAAATGAATTGGGAGAAGGTGCAGGACTCAGGAAGATTTGGCTTCTGTTACAGTTCTGCTGTGTACTCACCACGCAGATTTCCCAGAGGCTGCAGTGCTGTCCCTGTGACACCAGGGATGATGTGACACTTGATTTACTGCTGTTTGCAGAGCATTTTGAGGTCTTTGCTTGAAAGGAGCTTTTATTAAAGTTCCTGCCTGCTAAGAACTGCCTAGGACTAATAAACACGGTTTAAGAGAAGTAATTTGGGGACATGACAGCAGCTTGCCTCTGTGTGCTTTTGGGCATGTAATCATGTGTGTGTGTGTATGAGTGCATATAGTTCACAAATTCTCCTTCCATTTAGAGGCAGAGGACTCCCATATGAGCGTAAGTGTTGGTATGGCAATATTTTATATGCAAGGATTAATCCTCTTTTCAAGCAGCCCGTTTATTAAAACCCGTTGAGTTTCAATTTTTGAAGCTGGTTCCTTGTGCTGTCATTATCCTCCTGCTGCAGCAGATTAGCGAATTGCTAGGAGGATGCAATTTGAGCTCAATTAATTCTGCTTCAAGTCCCAATTCAGTGTTGCTAAATAGCTCTCAAAGCCTCTCATCAGGCTACACAGCACTCGGCTGCCTGGGGACTGCATGGTGTGTTCCTGCCTGACTCTGGCCATCGCTGTCCCTGGCAGGCACAGGTCATGATTGCACCATTAGCCCTGCTTTGCTAAAGGACTTCTATATGATTTTGTACTTGGTTACTCTAAACTATCTCGTGTCCAGGGAGCAGACGCTGAACTGGTCTTGCAAAATACCAACCCCAGCATTCAATTTCAATTCTCTTCTGTATCACTGCTGTTAAATCAGTTAAAGTAGTGGAGCAATCATATTCATTCTGCTTGAATACAGCAATGAGAAGGAATGGCAGAGCAAAGCAGATGAAAAATAAAGCAGTGGAATAAAAATAATCTGTTCACAAGCCAGGATTTGGCTTTTTTTAGGGTTTTTTCTTGGGCAAAACTTACCTTGACTGTCAAAAGTAGGACTAAACCAGAGCCTTGACTTAACCTGCCGAGCCCAGAGCCTGCAAATCCTCACTCGTGTGGTTTGGTTCACATGGGTGGAAATGGGGCTCTTGGTGTGTGTAAAGTGCAGACTGTATAACTCCCCACCGGAGCAGAGCCATTGGCTGCTCCTTCCTCCAGGCAGGAGTTGTCTTTTCTTCATCAGCCTTTGCAAATCCTGTAATATCAGACCCGGAGCTAAGACTATCCAAATCATTATTAATCTTGACCTAGTTTACAAACAGATATCAAGTCCACTTCATTCCTGTCCTCCCTTTCTCTTCCTTCCTTGCCCTCCCTCTTGTGCTCACAAGTATATATTGCATGTTCTCTTCCCTGCTTCCAGCCAGCATCACTTACAATGAACCTTCCTGATTTTTTTAGCATAAATACAGACCTTATCCCACTACCCAGCAACCTCACAGTCTGCTTTACCCACTCTCACTGGATGCCCAAGCGAGGGGAGTTTAGGTACCAGGAGGCCATGTAAGGCACCACCATCAGCATGAATATGAGTAGATGACTCTTGTCGCTGCTTCTACTACTATCATTTTAAGACGGAGGACTTCCAAAATGCAGACCATCTGAAAGAGAAAGGACTCGGGCAGGTGGGGGCATGGAACTGCTGTCTTGGCAAGGGAGATGCAATGCACAGTGTTTCCAGCACTTGTGCAGAGGGATGTAGAGACCTGTGAGAGACTCATCACCCACAGCCTCCTCTCTCCAAATGCCCAAGCTTCAACGTGACAAAACCCACTTGGAATTGCCAGGTGGAACCATAGAGCCCAAACAGCAAAAGCACTTGCCCTAAGTTCTAAGACACTAGTGGAAATGCCCATGTTGCTGTCTTCTTCTTCATGGTCTTCTACATGTCCCAGGGGCTTTTTTTTGTGTTGCCATACACCTCCCCATATCCTTTCGAGCAACACCCCAGGGCAGCTACACTGAGAAAGTTCAGTCCTATGTCATCACTGGGAGATGGAAAACAGCCCAGACACTGACTCTCCTATTCCCTGAGCTTTATGCTGTCCTTTATGCTCAAGTAAGTGTGCACACAATCCTTTGGAGATGGCAATGTTTTGTACACGAGTTGAGGACTGTCTAAGGCACTGGCAGTGCAGATGAGCCTTTCTGAATACATCTCTCCAATGAAAGGCAGAAAACACAGCTCAGTGAAAAATGTCAGCTTCAAAGTGATTCCCCATGCGCATTCCAGACTCTTGGCCCACCAGGCAGCAGCCTGAAATAATACTTGGTCCCTAAAGGTCAGCATCCATCACCATGGTGGCCCAGCCAGGAGTGAAGGGCACAGCTGAGGGATGTGCATGGAAGGTTCTGCCACTGGACACAGGTGCCACACACCAGCAATCCCCTGCCAAAACCCATCTGTTGGCTTTCATGCCCTTCTGCATTCGAGCTGGGACAGAAATCCCTGTCCATGCTGTGCACCTGCATTTGACAGGGTTACCCAGCCTGTGGAGCAGAGCAGGCTCCAAGTGCTGATGGCACTGAGACCATCCTCCTGTGATGGATGGGGAAACCTTGGGAGAGATGCCACCACCTCCATGGTTGGCGTTTCAGTGCCCTGGACATGCTAACCTAAACCCTGGGGGGGGGGGGGGGGCCATGGCCCCCCCCCCCCCCAGGGCAGCAGGGGGACAGCCAGTACCTTCTGCATTCAACGAGCCCTGCTGTGACCAGGAGGTGACCTGCATCCCTGTGTACTCTCACTCTCACTTACACAGCCAGCAGCTTATGCTCTCTTTTGAAATTCTCTCCATCCCTGCTATAAAGCTTGTGGTGTCAATGCTAATGGCCCTCTTGTGCATCACACAACTTACACTTGAACACATGGGTGTACTGCTTGGCTTTCCTAATGCTGTCCTTCATACATGGTGATATTAAAGCATAGGATATCCTCAGGGATTTGCTCTTTGCCCTACAGAGATGATATCAAAGCAGGGAAACCTTCACCCTCTCCATGTCCTGCAGCACAAGCCCTGGCTCTGTTGGGGCTGCACTGGGGCAGACAGTTCTGCATGGTGGCAGAGAAGCCAGATCTGAAGCAGGGCTGAGGCTGCCCCAAGGGCTGGTTTGCACCATGTAGCTCATGGTACCCCTCTAATGCAGCTGCACTCCGATACAACCCACCCTCAGCGATGCTGATCAGCCCCTTCTGCTTGCAAGGACCTTGCCATGGCTGTGGGTGGTTTGTAGCTATTGACTGCAGGGAGCTGGATCGATACGCAATCTGTGTTGTCTCTGTGGCTGGGAAACCTCCAAAACACAGTTAAATGCTTGGACAGGCCCAAAGAAGGATGTTGCAGCTGGGGATCATGACCCCAACAGATGTCTGCTCCCAAGGGGCCACCCTGCCTTTCCCTAATATCCCCACGGGGTGATTCCCAGCTCATGGGAATGACTGAACTGCACACGCGGGGCTCAGATGCCAGCACATGGATATCAGCTTACCATTCTGAGGCAGGATAGCCTCCTGCATAGTCCTAGTGGGCTGTACCCAATATCTGCCACCTGGGATAATCTTCATTTTGAGCATGAATCCAACCTTGAAGCCTTTCAGACACATGAGGATCCCAGCAGAGCCGAAAGCACCAAGACATCCAACATTGCCAGTACAAGGTCTAAGCTGCCCTTGCTGGGGCTATACAGAGCTGCTTGGAAGTCAGAACCACAGCCTTTAACCCAAAGGGCTCTGCAAACCCCAATGCCTTAAAAGCTTCTCTTTACACATTGATTTTCCTGGGAGAACCCCAGGACTTGGAGACTTAATAAGAGCTGAATGTGGAGGGAGATGGATGGTGTGGAGGGGCTTCAGTGACACACTTCCCTCCTAGAATTTCCAAGGCATTTTTGCCAGCTTACGTCGACAACTTAAGTCTTTCATCCGCTGCTGCGTCAGTCAAGCAGCAGCTCATAATGCACAGCCAGTCTGGAAAGAGAACAAACAGCTTCCAACAATCACAGCCCTGAGCCTCCACACAAGCACTAGTGCTGGAGGGAGCTGAGAAGGCCTGAAGAAGAGGCAGGGGATGCAGCGGAAGAGCAGGCAAGGAGGAAGATAACTTTGGGCAAGCAGAGAAAGAGCAGATTAGTGGAGAGTTTGGTATCTTTAAACGGGACCTCCCCATGAATCATTTTTCAAGGACCTTTCCCAGTGGCGCCATATCACTGGAGATGATCTACCATTAAAATTACCATTACTCGTGGCTGATGCATCACCTTCCCTTGCTGACAGGGATGGAAAACTAGAATGCTGCCACCAAACCCCTTAAATAGGAGGTTCAGAAGGGCTGACCCAAAGGTGAGGATCAGCTCCACAGCACCGCCCAGAAAGAAAAACCACACGAAGTATCTCAAGAGCAATTAGATCCCAAAGAGGGTGATTTGTTAAGGCCATGGATCCTTCTGTTTTGTGCAGAACTCAGACATCTGGCAGAAGCACGAGGGGCTGGTGGTGGCTGTCTCCATCCCCATTGCTGCGCTCATTGAAACACTGTGATTCTCATGCAAATGGATGGATGGCGAGAACAGATGTGAAACATTTGGTTCAGTTCTTGTTGGCCTGTAAAGAAATAATGCGACTGAAAGGGGGGAAAAGAGGGGCCAAGCAGGGTGCGGGGGGAGAAAGTTTATAACAATGGTTCTCCCTTGGTGGCCCAAAGCAATGAAGTTTATGTCAGGCTGTGCCAAATCCATATCTCTGAGTGAATGGGACTAGCCCTGTCAAGCTTTGAGGTAGGGGCAATACGCAGATATTATAAATAGAGGGAAGTGTAGGAGCTGTGTCATGTCCAGTGTGGAGCCATCAATCATCTCCTTCCCGTCCCGAGTTTATAAAGTGGTTTCTGTCGGTACTTAGACAGTTTACGCTGGCTGCGTGGACCGGCTGGAAAAGCTGACTACATGCTCCAAGTATGTTGCGTTAGCTCCCGGGGAGCTCCGGTGATGAGGTGCCCTGGCAGGTTCTGTTGATGTTAGCAGAGAGAAAGAGCAAAATCCACCAAATCCACCAGCACAAAGAAACAGGGAAGTTGAAAACACAGCTTGGAAGGAGTATGGAATGTCCCGCACCTCCCTTCGCATGCACTTGTTCAGCACATGGGATGGGGAAACGGGGGTGGTAGGAGAAGAAATATGGCAGTGATACAGATGTATGATCATGCACTGTAGTCTTTGCTGTTTTGGCTCTGTAACCACAGTTAGTGCTGTCTGTCAGCATGGGGCACCCATCTACACATACATGTGTCTTCGATAGCATGTATGAAGCCCTTCTGTGAACATCCAGAGAAACCTGTGAAGAAGCATACCCTGAGTGAAAAATATGCATGACATGCAGATGCATAGAGCTTGCGCATTGCACACACGCAGATGCCCCCACAACCGCATGTGTGCTCACACCTCCAGCAGCTCTCCTGTGCATGCATTCAAGGCAAATGCTTATAGACAGAAAAGAGCATCCCTTTGCATGCACACACACTGGATCCTGAGCTTGATTTTTCCTTCTTTATCTATCTGGATACCTTAAGCTGGGAAAAAAGAGCAGGAATCCCAAGGCTGAGCTTTTCCCACCTTCAGGAGTAACTGAGCCCTCCCAGCATCTTGCTGCAGATGGAGGTCCCAGGAAGGAAGGAAGGGCTCATGGGTGAACATGGAGGCCAGAAAGGGAGTAGAGAAAGTGGGAAGGAGGATCCTGAGGTCTGGGGGCTGAGAAATGACAGCTCTGGTCAGTTCTTGACAGAGATACGGATGCTGGGAAGAGCACTTGCTGTTTATCAGCATGCGCAGACTTACCTGACCTTGTCTCAGCCCTCTTCCCCGTGTAGAAGAGGGGAACATGTTACCTTGGGTATGTCCAGCTGGGGCTGGTTGGGTGAATCTGTCTCCATCCAACCCCTCCACTTCTCTTAGCCGAACCTCACATGCAGCTGCATTAGGGAAAGCTCTGTGCTTATGTTTTGTGAAGCACTAGAGACCATGTTTTGAAACAGCCAAGCTGACGACTGCTTGCACAGCTCAGTAATTACACACTCGGAGCCATGCTCTACATGCAAATTAGGCCTAAAATGACACTGGGATGCTGTGCTCCCAACCTGTCAACAGCTCAGTCCTGGGACTGCTTCCAAACCCCTCCAGTGCCTGGGATGCACTTGCCGGCTGGGGGAAAGCTATCAGGTCATGAGTTGCCTCCCTCTCCGGTTGTATCCAGAACTTATCCCAGTGGGGCAATGGGCTTATCCATGAGTGGGTGTGAATCCCAGTACACACTGCAGCAGGTGGGTGCAGACACGCTGCCAAACACATAACAGGGCAGATTTCCCCATCCCAGGATTTTCCTGGTGGGTTTAGCGCAGCCACTGCTGCTGCTCAGCCATCATCCAGCCCCACTCCAAAGCCTCAGCGAGTTATCCAGGAGTGACTTCATCCACTGCTGAAGCACAACCACCTTGGATCTGGCAGCAGGTCTTGCATCGCCTAGCAGGAGCACGGGTTGTCTGAGAGTGGGGATGCTAAGAATACAGTATTCAGCCCAAACTCCTGGGGTGATGCAAGCAGGCCAAATTTCCCATACAAGGCAGGAATGCGCATCTCTCGATCCCTGTTCCAGCAGGAAGCAATGCTGTGTAAATGCTTTGCTTCCTTTTAAAGTACTTTCTTCAGCCCAGCAAAGCCAGTATGCGGAGCTGTCACCAGCTCGGCCCAGCCAGGATGGAGAGGGAGCAGCAGTACAGGGTGAACTGGGAAGGGGGACAAAGCCTGTGCCCTTCCCCTTGGGAGTCCCTCAGGATCTGCTGGCTTGCAAGGGTGCATCATTGCCCTTCTCGGCCTGTTGGTTACACCACAGGGCTCAGTGTTCTGCACCATGGGGCTCTGGGCTCAGGCCCTGTCACTGGACCAGTTGTTCCTAGCTGTGGTTTCAACCCTCCTGAGTGGAGGTGGGATGGTCAAAAGCAATCTTATGGAAAGAGAAAGCCATGAGGCTCAAATTGGTGCCTCCACTTTCAACACCCACATGTACCATTGCTGTACACAGGACAAGTTATCCATTGCTGTGAAGAGAGAAGCTCATTAACTTTACACCCAGCCCTTTGTCAGTGGGTCTCTAACTCTTCTGTTCAGCACTGTTGACCTGTCCCAGCCCTTCAGGAGCCCAATTCAGTCCACAATGCTCTCCAAGCATTGCTTGATATCCAATGAAGTCCATTAATAGACTGTCCTTGACTTCAGAGCTGCTCGGTTAAACCTTTGCAGAGAGGCAAGGCCTTGTAAAATCTCTCATGAGAAACAAAGTGAACCAGAATGTGAGCATGGGCAGCTCCCATCTCCACTTAGGGTGCACCTTGTCCCCAGTCTGATCCTTGAGGTTGTTTTCACTGGCTAGTATGACCATTCTGGACTGAGAAAGCCTCACCCAGAATAGATACACTAGATAGATAGATAGATGATTGATAGATAGATAGATAGATAGATAGATAGATAGATGATTGATAGATAGATAGATAGATAGACAGATCAAAGCAAAACCTTTCTCCACAAAACACACCTATTTCCCCAAAAGCACATTTTTAACAGAAAGAAGTTTTATACAGGTCAAACCAGCCCTTCCCTGGGTATTTAATATAGAACCAATGCAGATTTAGGGTTTAATTTTCCCTGTATTGTTTTCATTGTCTGGCTTGGCATTTCTTTAAAAGTGGAGAATAACATTAACAAGCAGAAAAGGCCTGGAAGGTATTTATTGTTGTTCCACCCTGTAGCCAGTCACAACTGTATCAAACTCAGCACAATGAAGCACACAGCACACAAATAAAACGAGACACAAACAAAGGTAATAAAAGAGACAAGTATCTGTTTCAAAAGCACTGGGAGAGCAGCAGGAGTGTAACTACTTCATGTTCCAGCTAATATAGCTGTCTGGAGTGATCCTCAGAAAGCTATAGCAGGGAGCAGTTTATGGCTTTCCCTTGGAGAGCTCTTGTAAATATTTGCCTGCAGTGGCAGAGGGCCATGGGGAATGCTGGAGAGGTGTTCATCATTCCCATTTGCCAGCCCAGCTAATGAACCTGCTGTTTGGGGCATCCACCCAGCACACCCAGCACTGTAGGCATGGATGTATAGACTGGGCATCACGTTATTCTCAGGATATGCCTCATGCTGAGCTACTCCAAGAGTGATTTTTCCACGGATGATGATGCATATGCACTCTTTGGGTAGAACAGCTCGCTTCAGGTATACCTCTTTCCTGTGTATGGATTTGGGCTGAGCATGGTGCATCCCCATCTCTACAGCCTGTCTTCTCCAGATGGAAATCCATTGCTTTCCACAGCCTCTTGCTACCTGAGAAAGGGTGGATGTCATTCCAACCAATGCAGAATGACCTGATTCTCTTCTCCATCTGATAAAAGCCAAGATGAGAGCTGGCCTCATCATTCAGTTCCCCCAATGTGCCACCCCACAAGGTACACTCCATGCATTTGCTCTTCAGGCTCACAGCCCTTTATAGCCAAGTGACTCCCACTATGCCACCCTGGTACCAGCCTGGCTGGTGTAAAGGGGTTCTTTGCCTGCTCTTGGGGTGCACCAGTGGGGGCTGCAGCCATTATCATGGTGCAAGCAGCTTCCTCCCTGCAGACAGGATGGGTGCCTGCCCCTGGGGTACATTGCTCATGACGGCAATGTATCTCACGTGCCTTGTGTGGTTTAGATGACTGAGGAGTCCAGCAGATGTTGTGCCAGTGCAGACACCAACCTGAGCAGCTCAGTGAAGCACCTATGCTGCTGTATTCACCTTGCATGACTCTACTGCCTCCCAGCCTGTCCTGAAGCAGTGGTAGGTCACCAAAACCACAACTGGGAGCTGTGCCTGCAGTGAAAAGCGTGATTGGTCCTGCTGGCCCTGGAGGGTCCTTACCCCACTCTGTTCTTTGGGATACACTGATGCAGCTGCCTTTATGGGAGGCTGAGCATTAACAAGCTGCAGAGGCCCTCCAGATAAATCATCAGCCCATATATCTTGGGGAAGGACAAACAAGGATCATTGAAAATCAGCCCTTTTACCCCCAGATGATACTGTGCATGACAAAGCACTGTGCTCCAGGCTGTGCTCTCCCCTCTGGCATCACCCTGAATGTGCTGGCCACATTGGGAAGAGCAGATCCAGAAATCAGGCTCCTGCTTGCATCAGCCACAGCAACTCCATCGGGGCTTTGGATCCCATTCAGTCTCCTCCTCTTACCTCTTCTTATTAATTCATGCTCCCGATCCTAGGCTTCCCAGATGTCCTCACATCTTGTGCCAGCTCTCTAATCAAGTTGGCCCATGCTCCATCCCCGCTGGACAGGAGGTATCAGGTACAAGGTGGACAGAGTGCCATGGCCTGATATCAGGTACAGGGATACATTGCCTCCTGCCTCAGCCAAAGCAGGACTAAGGTTTCATACTCTTCCTGCTCACAGGTTTGTTTGCATTTTGGGAGCAAGCATTGCATATTCTGCCGCAGGCCAAGTCATTTTGTCAGTTCAGTGAGTGCAGGCTGAATATACTGCCTCAAAACTTTTTCTGTGGGGTCTATATGACATTTCCTGTGGATATTCTCATTCTTCAAATACATATATATTGAAATCAAAAGAAAAATCCAGTCCCTACATTTCTAATATCTATGGCTCAGTGTTTCCAGAGAGCTTTTAACAAAACCCCCAGCACTGGAGATGCTGCTCAGCTCTCCAACACACCTCCAGCACTCACCTCTATGCGCTCAGCCCCCAGGGTGATGCTCCATGGGGATGCAGGCTCTCATTCCCACTGCTTATACGGCTCCACCACTGCCCTGGGCACCCTCAGCATATGCTGCTCTGCATATCCATCAGGGAAAGATCACAGTCCCTTTATTAACATTATGGGAGTATCTGGCTGGGACCTCGCTGTGACAGGCTCTGTGCATCCATGTGCTCTGCCCCGTAAGTGGAGTAAAAACCCACCTGAGAGCCAGAGTGCACCAGGACAAGGCCACCATACACCCCATGGCTGCCCAGGTGATAGCAGTGGTTCATCCCTGGCTCCCCAGCTCCACACTGGAGCACTCCACGTCATCCTGCCCCACACCACACCTCGTTGGCTGCCCATCGCAATGGCTCTCCAGGACTATTCATGTCCCTGCAATCTGAAGGCAAAATGTCCTTGAACTTTCTCTGTGATTTCAAGGGGGGAAAGCCCAGGAGATTACTGAGATCAATAGAGGGTTTGGGTAAAACAGGACCCGCCATTGACTCCTCCCTCTCCTCTGAGCTCTCAGATCCTGGCTGCTGCTGGCCTGTCCCCATAAGCTATTGTTCCTATTCATTTTAGATGAAGGAGCTTTTGTTGTAGGAGCCCAGGCAGGGTCACATCGCCCCTCGGTTATCAATCTGTTTCTCTCTCCTCTGTCCCGTACTCCATCTCCCCGGTACAATGGGATGTTTTCTTCAGCAGCAGCTTCCTGACAGGCAGCGGTTCCCTTTGCCTTCAGACTTTATAATCACTTGTTAAGCTGTGCTAGCCTCGGGCTCCCCAGTCCCTTTTCCACCATACTCCCAGTTTAACCCCTGAGCCCATTTACGCTACGGGTCACTGGGAAAAGGGAAAAACTACAGCGGTCCCAGTGGGATCGGTGCAGGCTGAGCATGCAGTAGGCATCCGAACTGGAAGCCTTCCCTTTTCCTAATTGTACAGGAGCACCTGGAAATATCAGATGATGGAAACAAAGTTTTCAGCTCTTGTTTGCCAAAGCCACAGGATCTGGGCTGCTGATTTTCAGCCTTTGCAGACTCGCTTGTGGAAGGGATCTCCTGCCATGCAGGTCTGTCTACTTGGTGTTCCATGCAGGGATCTCAAAAGAGGGGAATTCCACAGTAGCCCATTTGGAATAGAAACCTTGATGGCTTCAAACTTAAACAGGGGAGATTTAAGTTAGGTATAAGGAAGAAGTTCTTCACTGTAAAGATGCTGAGGCACTGGCACAGGGTGCCCAAGGAAGCTGTGGCTACCCCATCCCTGGCAGTGTTTAAGGCCATGTTGGATAGGGCTTGGAGCAACCTGCTCTAATGGAAGGTGTCCCTGCCCGTGGCAGGGGCTGGAACTGGATGAGTTTCAGGTGCTTTCCAACCCAAACCATTCTATGATTCTATTGTATGATTCTAATGTGGTGCTGCTGCTGGCGGAGGTGGATTTTGGCACTACTGTGCTGGGAGAAGAGCTCCACTTCCTATTGGAAGTAGCACAAGGAATGTCTTGTGCAGCAGAACATTCCTCGGGGGGAGGCAGGAGGGGAGCAAGCACTGAAACAATAAATAGATAAAGGGAGAAAGGAACAGCCAAGCAAGGTAAGGAACAAGTGCAAACAGGACTATGGAGGAGAGTCTGCCAGGACCATCCCCATTAGCCCATGCCAGCAGTGGGGCTGGTGCCAGGGAGCTGAGAGTCACGGGCACAACACACAGCCCTGCAAGCTGGAATGGATGTGTTCACCATTGCCTGCCAGCCCACCAGGAGGGTCACTACAGTGGAGCATCCCTGGATCCTCAGGATCCCACCGCCCCACTTCTGCCAGGGGATGTTGGTGTCTGTGATGGGGTACAGGAAAGGCTTTGGGATTGATAAACAGAGTGGGGAAAGAAAGAGCCTGCACTCAAAATATTAAGCCAGATGTGTAAGAGGATGAGTGAAAGCATCTTTTGCTCCAAGCCTTCGAGTCATTATAAACCCCTCTGCCACGTTATCCCTGAGAAAGGGTTATTTTTTGCTAAACCAGGTAAGAGGTGTAAATTCCCAGATCTGGGTGTCATGACATCAGCCACCCAGTTTTTCTGGCTTTATAGTAGAGTGCTCACCACTCTTTGTACTGAAACTCACCTAAAAATAAGGACAAAACCATTCCACTCATGGAATCTCATGTTTGCAGCTGTACTGGCAGAGCCCACAGCAACACAGGGCACAGGCTGCTGAAACTATTCACTGTTTTATTGCCCTTTCTCCCAGGTAAGACACCTTTCTTCCAGACAGCTGCTCCTGGCTGCTGGAGACACCAGTGCCTTCAGCCCCAGCAGGCAGAAACGATGAGTCAGGTTCTGAAACAAATCACAGCATTGCCTTCAACATCATGGGGCTGTTTTAAATCCAGCTATATTTAGCTTTACTGCTTTCTAGACACCAAAACTTTTTAAATAGACTCTGGTCATATTTTCCCTAGGCAACTAGTGACTTTTTAAAGGAAAACTGAGATTCTCACCAGGATTTCCAGGAAAAGAAGGCAGCAAACGTGAGTACTGAGATGCGATTGCAGCAGTTCCACACACATCATCCCCCTGCACTCTTTCACACTGATTTTGCTTCTCTTTTCTTGTTTTCACTGCTTGAAATGACCATTTATTCAAACAGAAAATGCAGCATTGTTCTAAGTCTCTAGGAAAAAAAGTATCATAATAAGCAGCATAAAGAAGTCAAAGCACTTTGCATTGATCCTGCTCCTTCTACAGGGCCCACTCCAAAGCCCATTGATGTCAGCAAAGTCTTTTCATTGCCTTCAATGAGCTGCGGATCAGAGCACAGATTTATAAAGGCATTTAGGCTCCTAATGATGTAAGTAGTTGCCTAGAGGTGTTAGGGGCCTAACCTGCTTATAGCCTTTTGTAAACCACACCAGGCATCTACTTACATGTTGAAGCATTGAAATACCTGCAATGCTACAGTATCTTGAAGTCACCAAACACATCGAGCTGGAATTACACTCACCAATGTGAGATAAAGTGATCTGGCAGCATTGCAGCTGGGGTGGGTATGGATTTGGAAATCCATCTATTCCAGATAAGTTGCTGTGCTTAGAGAAGAAAAATGTCCTAAAGTTGGGAGAAGATCTAATAGAATAATTCACTGCACATAACATTTGTTATTAATTTTGGCCTGTTTACTATTTAGAAACACATTTTTATTAGCCAGCTAGCTCTGCAGATGGTTGATTATTATTCATTGCAATCCCCCCCCCCGGCCTTTTCATTGAATAATTTGTGGCTACATCAGCTTTATGCCCAAGTAGCGGAAGTTTAATTCCTCAGCTTGGTCCACACCAAACAGAAGGGAGAAAAAAGAGACCTAAGTCAAGTGTTTCATGTGCAAGTTTGTTTAAAAGTTCTATATTTTATGACAAACATTTCAGATTAAAAGGACATTCCCACAGGCAATGGAATAATGAAGCCCTGAGAATGCGGCAGCCGAGGCATGAAGCTGATAGCGATTTCCACATTTTATGTACTCTCAAAGGAGGAGAGCAAATTCTGAGAGCAATATCCTGTTGTGTTTGTAGATATTTCCTACCAATTGTGGGCCGGATTCTGCAGCCAGCCTAGGGTAATGTGTTCAACTGAGTGGGGAAAAGTCCTATTCTGGGGCTTTTTTGCTGTATTCAGTACTGTGCTTGATGCAACTGTTGGCTGTAACACTGCAAGTGTATTTTACACCATGTCAGTGGTTGTGCTGTTCTGGGTAAAGGTGTGGATTTGTCATCAGGCAAATCAGGAATTGGTGTTCAGGAACCAGAGGGACGGGGGAAGGGGTGGGGATGGTGGTTCAAAACTCTGTGTGGATGGATGGAAAGGTGGACAGAGGGTGCTCAAAGGGACACCGCGGTCTCATTACCCTGTACAGGCTTCACAGAGAAGTTCGATGAGCCTGGAAAGTCAGTCAGCACCTAGTGAGGAGCTGTAGAAAGCTGAGATATCCCATCTGCCCCAGGGGACAGCCCTGCACCCCTCTAACCCCCTGTAACAGTCTCCTGGGCACCTCTGGACTTCCCCACATCCTTCTACCCCCCGGGACATCCTTAGCGTACCTCTCTACTGCCCAGGACCCCCTCTGGGACATCCCCTCCTACAGCCCCGCATCGCTTTATGCCCCGGAACAGCCTCCGACGCACCTCCGCACACCCCAGGACAGCTCCGCACCCCTCTGTGCCTCAAAACAGCCCCGGGGCATCTATCCCCCGGGACAGCCTATGGGTACCCTCTATCCCCGGGCACCCCCCGGCGCACACCTACATCCCTCTATCCCCGGGCACCCCCCGGCACACCCCTACATCCCCCTATCTCCGGGCCACGCTTCAATTCCCCGGTACAGACTCCGGATTCCCCTTAACCCCCCGGTACAGCTTCGCATCCCCCCACCCCCGGTACAGCCTCCGGGACATCCCCGCACCCCGCTCCGACCGCAACTGCCGAGCAGCGGCTCCCCGCTGGGTGCCCCCCCCCCCCCTCCATTGCCCCTCATTGTGGGGGGGGGAACGTTTGCAGAGCGCTGCTTGTCTGGTTTGTACATATCAGTGATTTGCACTTGGTGTGGCCCCCCCCCCGTACTCCCCCCACACCCCCCCACCTTTTTCTGTTACTTAACAGAGATTGAGTCGTTTTCGGTGGGGGGGGGGGTGTGGGGTTGGGGGGTTTTGGGGAGGGGGGGTCACTGTTAGAGGCCTAATTTTATATGTGTTC
>JASSUY010005366.1:0-12255 GCA_032466535.1 Forpus xanthops | reverse complement strand
TGTTCCCTATGAGGGTGCTGAGGCGCTGGCACAGGGTGCCCAGAGAAGCTGTGGCTGCCCCATCCCTGGCAGTGTTCTGTGCCAGGTTGGACACAGGGCCTTGGAGCAAGCTGCTCTATGGAAGGTGTCCCTGACCATGGCAGGGGTTGGAACTGAATGAGCTTTAAGGTCCCTTCACACCCAAACCAGTCTGGGATTCTATAATAATACAGAGAGCATTTGTGTTAACAAGCAGTGCAGCTCCTAAGTGAAAATGACAATGGCAAAAAACTGTGACAGCATGTCACCTCCAGGAAGAGGCTTTGCTAGGAGCAAAGAACACAACTCCATAAATAAATTTAGAAGGAAATCATTCCAACCCCCTCCTACATCACAGGCAGCATATCACATAGCCCAAAAGGTACTTATTTGCCTTTGCTTCTTGAGCTGGGAGCCCGTGGCATCCTGTCACTACTGTAATGCCAAATCTTTCCAACCTAATGTTCCTGGAGGTACAGAAAAGGCAGGGAACATATGGTACATGATCTATTAAGGACACAATCAGCCAGTTTGTGCACGATTTGAAAGTTAACTATGAAAAAATGCCATCTTCTAGGTCTGCAAAGCCTCACTGTCAATGATGTAAGAGTCCCATGTGCCTCAAAAAGCAAGTTTATGGCCCTGGTAGGAATCATTGTTCTAGAGATAGTGATTTGGGGCCTACAAGGATGCTGGAGACGGACTCTTCATCAGGAGTGTAGCGACAAGACAAGGGATAACGTGTTCAAACTTAAGCAGGGGATGTTCAGGTTGGGTATAAGGAATAAATTCTTTACTGTGAGGGTGATGGGACACTGGAATAGGGTGTCCAAATCTTGGTGATTTGCCCTTGGGGTCAATGCTCCATCTCTGGCAGTGCTCAAGGCCAGGCTGGACAGAGCCTTGGGCAACATGGTCTAGGGTGAGGTGTCCCTGCCCGTAGCAGTGGGTTGGAGCTGGATGACCTTAAGGCCCTTTCTAACCCAAACCAACCTATGATTCTATGATTTCAAGTACAGACTGGGTACAAAAGAAGTAAGACATGCTGTTTAACAAGAGAGTTGTAAAGGCAAATGGAAAGAAAGCTTAAGACGGTATATGTAGGCTCCCCAGAAGTGTGAAACCCAAAAACTCTGCATATCTCATGCTTAAAAAAACACAAAACAAACACAAGGACAGGGTGAACTATAAGCAACTGAAAACAATAAACCATATCTCACCTTCTGCAGGCTTGGCCTGTGGATTGCTAGAATAAATATACGCTCCATCACCTCCGGTGAGTAAAGTGCCCAGAAAAGATCTGTCTTCCTAAACAGAGAACACAAACAGGAGTATCGCACACTGGATCAAGGACTGCAATCCGGGCAGGAATATTTTCTCATGCTTTTGCTTCTAGAGAAAAGACTTTTTTAACCAGCATCTGTCAGAACTTTTAAACAGAAATACTAGTGAAAGAAAGAATGTCAAAGGATCATTCATCAAATGACACCCCTCTCCCCACTTTATGCCAGTAGCTATTAAGTTACAAGCTATTGTCACAACCACAGGGCAGAGCTTTTTGTTTTTAGATTGTCAATCCACTGAACTAAAAGTGTATTACAGGAAAATAAATCTATTCATAATGAAGATTTCTGGTAACCACAAATGAAACCACAAATGTGAAACTCATGTGGTTTAAGATGTTCCCAGATCCCAAATTCTCTTCTTTTTCAGAGTGCTTAAAGCATTTTCCTTTAGCCATTTAGCATGCTAAGTTAAAAGAAAGTTGTATGTAGAGTGGCATTGAGTTTGGGGTGTTTCTTTGGAACACATGTGCTGCATGGGTAATACTCAGCAAGACTTCCATGAAATCCAGGCTTCAGTAGAACTCTTTCTGCTCTTGGCTTTTGTCATTCTTTGAAATGACTCAAACTTTTGCACCCATTGTGCATTTTTTTCAGAAGGTCAGACTTCGAAAGAAACAGGGTAGAACAGGCAAATCTTTAGTAGAAGAGGATTAACAAGCACAGGAAAAGCCACTAAGACTAGCAGCTAAGATTCTTCAACTACTAGCTCTTGCAAGTGTAACTTCTATAGTTTAACAAAAATAACTCATTTTACCTTCAATATATACTGTGCCTTTTCAGACAGCTTCACGTCACTATCTTCAACCTGTAGCCATAAAGAGTTTCCATTTGTATTATTAGTAGATAAAGAAAGTCTGATGCTAAATAAAAAACACTAAAGAAGATGGAAAGCAAACAAGACCCTTAGGTACTGTGAATAATTGAAGTCCTGACAGTAGAGGGATTCAGTCAGTTCAGTGCTCTTGTTACTGGTGTTATCCTGCAGCCTAAGGAGTTCCTTGAAACACATTCATAGAATCCCAGGCTGGTTTGGGTTGGAAAGCACCTTAAAGCTCCTCCAGTTCCAACCCCCTGACATGGGCAGGGACACTTTCCACTAGAGCAGGTTGCTCCAAGTCCCATCCAACTTGATCTTGAAATTCAAGGGAATATGCCCCATTGAAAACTAAAATATTACTGAATAGACACAAATAGAGTATTCCATTCAGTCTTATTTTTTATTACTCTTAAAGTGTTTATATATGGATTGCCAAAGGCATAATGTTGCCTAACCTCGTAAACTTCATTAGAATTACACCTCTAATGCAGCATAATACATCAGAGGTCTGGAAGCAGCGCTTGCTCTCTGCTGGGGCAGACAATGAAGTGATCCACAATAAACACAAGTCACACTGTGTACTTGAAAAACACCCAGGCCTTTACACAGCTAAGAAACTGAAGTGGTGAAAATGAAGTAATTTAAAACTTGTGCTGTGAATGGAACCAGCTGCCTGTTCCCACTTACTGGGTTTCCACTCCACGCCTCAATTCAAAATCAGAATAGTATTAATACACTAATATTCCGTTTCAATGCCCAAGTTCCAAGCTTTTTCCTCATATATCCATACTTCTATAACACATTTTCATTTGTGAATCCCTATGTACCGAAGAAACTCAACGAAGTTTTGGTGTACTAACCAGCCAAGAAGCGGATCTTGGGATTGGCGCCGTCAGGATTATGTGGCTGCTTTCTGAATTAATGCTGCCATCTGCAGGGGAATAAATGGAAAGCCAAGTAGTATAACACCACCCATATCCTCCAGACTGGTCAATGAGTTACTTTGAAATTCCTTTAGGAAATCATCAAATCATTTTAAGGACTTATTAGTGTTTAAGTGAAGCTTTCACAGCAGACTAGCTCCTGGTATTGGTCTGTAACATGCATAGAGCTGCTACACAATGCTAAAGAAACTCTGCTTTTATTCTGGTCTTAGTATATGGCTTCTTCCTTTGCATTCCTCCCTAACAGAAGTGTTCCAACTCCCATGGTTAAAAACCCACAGCCTGTTTGGATACAAGAGGTCATACATATCACTCAGACAACCCCAGTATCTATCTTGTCACATGTAAACAATCTGGAGAACATGCACTTGTCTGACATTATGGAAATTCCTTAGTATTCTGTATTTTCAATGTTCCAAACCCAAAGCTTCCTAAAAATCATATCCTTTTTCACTTCTGTTTCATCTTTTCCAAATAAAAAGCAACTGAAATTAAAACATATTGCATAAAATGTATGTTACAAAAGGGATGGAAAAGAGCGGATGGAATTTCCTCATACAGCAGAAAACAGTCACTAAAGCTTGAAGAAAACACAGGAAGGGTGCTATTACACTTGGATTTTTCACACCTCAGCCCTGCTGTACCACAAAGCAACCATAAGCCTCAAAGTCTTTTAAGTGAAATGAGAGAAACTTGACACTTAAGATATTCAAGCTAAAAAACTGAGGTCTTTTAATGAACCTAAAGGCTTAAAACCATAATGCTAAAAGTACTAACAATTGGAAGCCCTTTCTCTTTTCTACCACATCAAAACTGTCAGAATTGCAACACTAAATCAGCATTTTAAATCGGTACCTTTTTCTTTTACTTGTATCTGGGATGTTAGAAAGGACTCTGAAAAGACAACAGATCCCAAGCATCCTTTTCCTGTGAGCAAGTCTGGAATGTCAAATACCATCATCGATGCCTACAGCAATCAAACAGTTGGAAAGAAAGGAAGAGAAAGCACAACTTGAAGCATGGAAATTGAAGCAGCAAAATCCATTCGTCTTAAACATCCTGAAATGCTCTTGGATTGGGTGGAAAGTCTGAAATCACCGTTCTATGTTAATACTGTATTCTAAATTGCACCATCTGACTTCATGCTAAACCCAATTTTGCCTTGTTTCAGCACCTGGAATCTCTCTCATCTCTCCCTTATATTTGTATTCACACAGATAAAAACTTCAGCATACCCCATTAAAAAAAAAAAGCCATTTGAGCTCAATTCTCTAATAAAATGTATGATCAGAACACAGCAGATTACTTACCGTTTTAATCAAACTCAGGCTGTCCTCATTATCTAATGGAGTAATTCTAGAAGAGTAATGATAATGAAATATTTAAAAGTTAGATCATTCTGAGTCACTTCAGAGCAGCCAAAAAACCTACTGCATTTTCAAATGAACTCCTATTTGTGTAGGCCATTTCAGGCAATTACACAGGATGGGGATTACAAAAACACAAGCTTGGGACTGTAGTGACAGGACAAGGGGTGATGGGCTCAAACTTAAACAGGAAGTTCAGGTTAGATCTAAGGCAGAAGCTCTTTACTGTGAGGGGGTGATGCCCTGGCACAAGTCACCCAAAGTGATAAATGTTCCATTCCTGGCAGTGTTCAAGGCCAGGTTGGACAGAGCCTTGGGTGACATGGTCTAGGGTGAGGCATCCCTGCCCATGGCAGGGGAGCTGGAACTGCATGATCTTAAGGCTCTTTCCAACCCTGACTATTCAATGATATCAAGCAAGTTAAAAGCATGGTTTTAAAAGCAAACTCTTTGTTTCTGCTGCTTCTGCTCAACAACAGTGAACCAAATTGGTTTGCCCAGTTGGTTCAGATATTTTAGACGTTTTTAAGATGGCACAGAATTACAGATATGAAATGATGACACTGTCTCATACACAAAACCATTCAGAACATCTTGCCTGAAATAATCAATGCAATGGTTTCTCAGAAGTTCCAAGAGAAGGAAAAGAAACTTATTACTGCATTAAACCCACCAATATTAGATAATAGAGAATATAGAAGTGTAAGATGATGATACAAACCTGCCGAGATTATTCACAGCCTGAATTTGAAACGTGATTTTGGAGCTGTAAAAGAGAAATTGCACTGATGAAAAATGGAGTTTATACTTCTATATGTAAGAAATAAGCAATAAGAGATTTAAAGCAAAATAACTGCTGAAGTGATTAAAAAAAGGAAGAATAGATAAATGGAATTATTATAATGGTTTTAAAAGTCTGAAAGCAAACTCTTGGTATTTGCAGCCAGGCAAGTTCATTTTAAACTTAATATTTGACATATGTTTTCTCCTCAACAAAGCTAATGCATTGCCACAATACATCAATGAGTATTTGATAATACATACTGCAGTGCTGTTTTAAGTTGGGTTAAATGTAGGGTATCAAACGCAGACATTAGCATCTGCTCTGCCACCTCCTTTGCCTGAAAAAAAAAAGGAAATGAAGAATAAAATCTCTTTTCCTATACTCCCAAATCCCAGCCACCACAGGAGTGCCCATATGGTAAACAGAAGACCACATATTAGACAACACCACACTGATGCACCAGGCTAAAATCTGTTCTTTCACGTGACTGATTTTCCTCCCTATAAGGTAGGGAAAATTCATGAAGGATGGAAAACCAATTGTGGATGGATAAAATTGGATATACTTTGAAATTTCTCTGTTTTAACCAACATTCAGAGAGACTGGTTGGAGGCAGTATTGATGTCATTAATGTTATGAAGCTGATGGAAACACGTTTTCTTTTGGTTTGCATGTAATCTTATATTGCAAGCAATCCAAATGAACAAGGACAGTGTACAGAACGGGTGCTTCATTTACCTTGGATTCAGTGGAAGTTTTAGCATAGCACTCAATGCCAGCAAGCACAGCCTCTACAACAGCAGTATATATTTGCGACAACAGCATACTGAAGAGAGATACAAACACAACATTTACTAGACAGATAGAGTTTTCTTCTTCCCTTGTTTTAAAGGAGCTGGTTGTCCTCCCATAACACAGCTCCTATATTGAAGGGGTCCTTGTTGAATTAAGTGTAAAAATCATAGAATGGTTTGGGTTGGAAGGGAGCTTAAGGCTCATTCAGTTTCAACCCCTGCCACAGGCATGGACATCATCAACTAGACCAGGTAGCTCCAAGCCCCTTCCAACCTGGGCTTCAACACTACCAGGGATGGGGCAGCCACAGCTTTTCTGGGCACCCTGTGCCAGTGCCTCAACACCCTCATACTTTTATATTTAACCTTTTCATTTAAAATAAACTGAATCACAGCAAGCAAATTGCTCCAATTACAGAATATTTTTTGGGGAAAAACATCACGGCACAACTGTATCCCTGCTCTCATCAGTCAAGATAAAAAACAATGTTTTATCATTGACTTTCGTGGCAGTTGTGTTGAGGAGCACATCCTAAATACTCCAACAAGAACAGAAAGGGTGCCCCATGTTCCACAAAGCAAAACTGGAAAACAGACTGAAGTACCTTCAGCCAATGAACATGTCAGAAAAACATACCAAAGCAACCCAGTCTTTTGGAACACAAAGGCAAATAGATCAACAAACCAGTCCTAATTCCCCAGATTATCACTCCTCTTATTGCTCCTCTGCAACTGCCAGACATTGAGGGAGGGAGGACAGAGAAGGATACAGCATTTAGCCATATGCACCATATGCAAAGGATTGCTGAGGGATGGAAAGAAGGATCTGAGGCTCCCAAACACACCCCAAAATGCACCATTGCTTCTCTATGAACTTCCAGGGATGGGGTAGCCACACCTTCCCTGGACAACCTATGCCAGGGTGGTCTGGTAACTTCACTTTTTTGCCTTTGAGAACCACATCACAACTGCCAAAAGTCAACAGTACTTAGCATGAAAGGTCACCACCACCAGCTCCCTCTGATACATCTTTAATCTCTTGCTGGCCTGCTCCACTGCAGAAGCAAGAAAAGGCTCCTAAAATCATCCTAATGAGCAAGGAGGCCAAAATCTCTACAGAAAGGTCTGGTTTATCAAGACTGAGAGCAGTACCAAAGCAGGTTATCTACTACATTCCTAAAGCTCGACAGGTATCTACAACATGCAGAGAAGAGGACATCAACGTGGATGAACAAAGTCTCGTTTTGTGAAGGTTAAAATGTGCTGGAGCTCTGTTGCTTACTGATAAAATTCAGAAGTTAACTTTTATCTATCCTTTATACAGTGAAATTACTTTATCCTTTAATACAGTGAAATTTCTTTACAAATTTGTGGTCCCTGCTGCCATTTTTACTAACCATTATAAATTGAACATGTTGTTTAGCTTAACTGAAACTAAAAAAATCACTTTTACTTCCATCAGTGGAACATTCTCCCATTCATTTACAGATACTTTCTCCTTAGTATACATAAAGCATATTTTAAAGCTATTTAAGTGCTAAGATAAAAGAAATCAAACAAAACTTACTAATATTTCCTTGCATACTTTGCTGCACACTAGAAGGAACATCACACTAACAATTCCTAGTTCGCTCATTGAAACCCTCAATGAGCAATTTGCCTTAGAAACCCTCTCCCATTCACATTATGCTAAATCAAAGTGTAGCTCTGCAAATGTCAACAGCCACTGCTGACTAAAAGCAGCTTTGACCTGCTGTCACCAGGTAGAATGAGGGAAGAATTAAGCCATAGTAAGAAGTTGGCAGCTTACATTTGTTCAGTTTGCTTGTGCGTCTCGTTGTCGTTTCCTGTGTTGAAGACAAAAGTGTTTGGTTTAGCACTTCCAGAAGCATTTACACAGATCTTTATGGGCATAGCATTTCTGCTGAGTATCTTACATGACACTTAGCAAGTATTTTATACAACTGCAGATTTAAAATAGAGCCAAGCACAGGTTAAGCTGTGTCAGTACAGACAGTACATCCCACAGCCAAGACTAAGATCTGCATCCCCTAAAGTCAGCTGCTCTGGGTCAGAGCAAAGATCCTGTCTCCCATGCCTGAATGCCTAGGAAAAAGCACAACTAGAGCATACATATGCCATAATTCCTTTCATTTTGAAAGCTTCCAAACATCTCTTTAGATATTTTCTGAGCTGGATATGGTTTCAAGATAAGGAGACTGACTTTATCCACGCACTCCTGCAGTGATTTAAACTGCATAAGAAAATTGCTTTTAAAGATTTCACATGGCTTGTTTTTATTAGGGAAGACAGTTGTTATAACACACTCCACTGGACCCAAACCAGAGGATAAAGGATAAAAAATCAAAGAATTTTTTCTAGTCTATAAAAATCCTCAATTATACTCTCAAATTAACGATAAAGCAGGCTTATTGACAAATACCACTTTGAATTACTCTATTTTGGGGGCTGTTCTTCTATTAGCCGGCATGGAACATGGACCTAGATGTTTATGTGGTAGTTGTAAAATGCCTGAACACTCAGCTCTAAGAGATTTTCACACTGGAAGGTAGGATGGGGAAAGGAACAGCGTTCTATGATGCACTTGTACAGAACGACATGTTATCTACCACTCCATACCCTAATGCTCATACAGGAATCAAAGCCATGTTTTAATTGCTACAGCTTTTAAATAATCAAAGAGAATAATGGTCTTCAGTCACTGAATAGCATTTTTAATGTACTTACCCAGGAAAGGAACGTGAGTGGTTCCAAAAAAATAGGTCCTTGAACAAGCCAGAGGTCCCTTTGGAGATACACACTGCACTACCTAGTTGTCAGTAGTAATGAGATACAAAAAGACCTTAGTAAAACGAATTGGTGCCATAACCAACCATCAGCTAAGTTCCCCTTAAGCCTTCTAACCACTGACATACTACAGGAAGAGTACAACACAGACTGAACTGGAGTGTAAAAAAGCAACTTACGTTTTCATAGGAATATTTCACTTTTGACTTGACCTGAATGGTTGAAAGACTTTGGAAAGGAGATGAGCTCTGACTTCCGTAAGCGTTAATGTGTGTTCAATTTCCTACGTCAACTGCTCTTTTCATGAAGAGGAAAGTGTGTCAGGGTCCCAAAACTATGCTTGCACTTGGTCTTATTTACTATTTTCATGACACCCTATTAAAACAGTATCACCTGTACCTGTAAATAAACCACCTTTTTAAGAACAACATCAGAATCTGAGGACAACAGCAGAGCAAGTACATTAGAATAAAACTGTACTTGCATTTTGGAAGATATCAAATAGTCTTAATGGGAATGTTAACATGGAAAGAAAAAGCAAAATTTGAACTGTTTTTACAGAAACAGAGTTAGATAGGATAGCAAATGGAGGATGAGATTTCACCAGGATGCTAAACCAATCCTTTCTCAGGCTCTCAACACAGGCAGTGTTCAGAATACCCACGTCCATCCAGCCCTAAGGCACCTCCACATGAAATGTTGTCACAACAAGATCATAAACTCACTCCCTCAATCATCCTCTCACTCCACGATGACCTGTACTCAACCACATCCATCTCCTCAGCAGCACAGACTCTGGACTCGCACAACTGATGGGACACTCCCAGAGCCCATGGGAATTCCTCACAGGGAGAACTACACAACACAAGCTCCACACTACCTCTCCTCCTTCGCTGTGTGTTACCTTCTTGATGCACCCAGCCCAGCCAGCCAGAAGATCTGAATTCCCTGGGGTCTCTTCCCCAGATAAGTGCAACAAGCCATCGACCTCATCTTATCTTTTAAAACTAAGCTTTTACTTGAAAATGGAAACAAGTTAATCTTACAACTTGAGCTTAACATTGCTTTTGAACACCAGAAAGAGTCACAGAGTTTCAAGAACTATTCGGTTGCTGAAGCATACAGGGAAATTTGGATACACACACAAGTACCCTGTGTCTACTCACAAAGTCATTATCAAAATGTGACTATTTCGTTTTAAAAAATGGCCAAACAATGCTGATTAAGATTCTGTGTGTCAGAATTGAACACATCATATACTACTATCAGTATGTTTTCCACTTTATGAAGAAATGCTAGAACAGAACGCTAGAACAAAGGACCTCACAAAGCCTTTCCCCCACCTCATATATTTACAGCACCATACAAAAAGTTGTCTTTTTATAGGGGGATAAAGGTATTTTCACTCATTTAGGATCCCTGATTTAACATCCATTATAATACGTCTTGGAAAAAGGAAGAAATAGGAAATTTGTCCCTTAAACTAACTGTTAGGGTAGCATGGTTTTATATACTAAGAAGAAATGGGCGTTTAACTCACGGAAGGTAA
Source organism: Forpus xanthops (assembly GCA_032466535.1). NCBI lineage: Eukaryota > Metazoa > Chordata > Aves > Psittaciformes > Psittacidae > Forpus > Forpus xanthops. The sequence goes on along the minus strand of JASSUY010005366.1, from coordinate 1,828 downwards.
GCATTTTAAGGGCACTAAAAGTATACAGAGTAAATGCACACCGCTTCAACATAGCAGATAACTACCTAGAAGCCTTACCATATGCTTTGCAGTGCTTCCCCCAAGGCCAGTGTTTCGAACAAGATGTCCTTCTGATGGAAAATTAAAGTTACCAGAGTTCAAGTTTTCCTTAGTGGAGTGGCTACCGAACAGGACAAAGGGCTGCCGGCTAGGGCTAAGGAGGAAAGAGGGGATCAGCACCATAATATACAAAGAAAACTTACAAACAACAAATAAAATCAAAGCTTTCAAGTCTGATGGACCAACTCCTGCACTTCTAGAAGAGCACAACAAAAGTGGTTTACTATAGTTGTAGAAAACTTCCCATGGAAAAGACCAAGTTCCAAAGAAAAACCTACTTTAAATATCTCAAGGCTGTTTCCCAAATGCTATTAGAAGGGGGTTTTCCCCTCTTTTTTAATGTAAATTGCCTTGAGAAGCTGACTAGTAGAAAATTTACCATCTTGGAAAAGCCTGAAATGACTATATTGTCCAACTAAGCAAAACTATTTTGGTTGCAGTTCTGGCTTTGGGCCCAAGACTCAGTTGCAGAGGTCAAGGTCTTTCTTTCCATTATTTGAATGCAAACAACATAGGATGCTGAAAACAATGAAGGCCATTGAACTTCACTGTTTAATTCCAAATAAAGAGGAATCTGCAGACATTCAGGTAACTAAGCAACCTTTATTTAGCTCAAAACAGAAGTCTTGGTTTTGCAACACAGGAGAAGCAACCTTCCTCTTGGTTACAATTTTAGCTGAAATGAAATAAAGCTGCATTGCTCAGCTTATACTGGCTAAGATTTAGGTTTTAACCACCCTATTTTCAAGCATTGGTCTTGCGGATGTTGTGACACACAAAAGCCTATTGACTTTTTGAACCTTCACGTTTTACGTGGGTTTGAGTATCATAAATAGGACCAACAGTATATCGTAAAAACAAGACCATCATACAAACAGGACCAACTGAACTGTGCAAGCTCATAAGTTCATTTAGAACAGAGAATAGCACGTTGGAAGGGACCAGATATCTGACTATGAAGATACTGATCATACTAGAATGACCAAGGTGGATGGTTTCAAACATACTGGCATTGAATATGCAATAACTGCAGCATTAAATCCCACAAAAATTCAGCTTATCCTTCCCAGAAATGACTTTGTACATCTTTTTTTCCCCTATGTAAAGATGAGATGCAATCTACTGAGATGGTCCCAAAGGAATTAAAATCACCATAGCACCAGAGATAAAGAAATAACATAGAGGTACTAGTGACAGCACAATTTCACAGGGAATAATGTGTCAATACCTGTTATCTGTTATATGGCTTGAGATCATTCCATGACTGAAGTAACTTCTGAAAGGCTGTGAAGTAGAAAAAAAAACAAACTGATGAACACTTAAATGAACAGCAATCATGATATATCTTCACAACCACTGAGAAGAAACATGAGTTATCCTTCTCTGAGAAAACTCCTAAACCCTCAGAAACCACTTCTAACCTTCATGAACAAACCCAAACACCATCAAGTCTCATATATAATTAAAAAGCAACAGTCACTATCAAAAATTACTGTGCTATCTTCACCCATGCTGTATGTTACCACCAGTTATCATAGAATCCCACACTGATTTGTGTTGGAAGGGACCTCAAAGCTCATCCAGTTCTAACCCCTGCCATAGGCAGGGACACCTTCCATAGAGCACAGTGCTCCAAGCCCCTGTGTCCAATCTGGCCTTGAGCACTGCAGGGATGGGGCAGCCACAGCTTCTCTGGGCACCCTGTGCC
>JASSUY010005365.1:0-15613 GCA_032466535.1 Forpus xanthops | reverse complement strand
GCTTCCCTCCGTCCCTCCCCCCCCCCCCACACACACACACCCACCAAAGCAGGAGGCTCATAAAGTCTGTGGTCAGTTTAAACATTACTGCAAGTAAAAACATCAGTGTTATCAGTGCTGTTCCCAGGCCGAAAGTCAAAAATACAGCACTGCATCAGCTAGTAAGAGGGAGAAAAATGACTGCTACTGTTGAATCCAGGACAGAATCTCTTCAAGTGTTTCTACATAGATGCAGATCACTGTTTGGTAACTTTGAACTTAATGGCAAGAGGCTTGACTTTCCTAGTTACTGGAAAATCAGAAGTTAAACACCTCTGTCCTACAACTTCCATGGAGATTCTTCTGATTCAGAGAAACTGCTTCAGAAATTGCCCCGAAAGGTACCTGTGAACTTACCTGCAATCTACGTCCTGTGAACTTGTCCCCACCTTCTCAAGTAGGCCAGGTTTCAGGATTGCTCAGGTCCTAACAAACAGCTTCACCATCAGTCAGCCAATGAAAAAGCATTGCAAGCCAACAGCATTAGTCTCACTGTCTCTGGAGGCTAAAATTTATGTATTTAATTATCTCCCACTTGTCCGCCACAGACTGCACAATCCCTCAGTACTGGGTGCCAGCCACAGGACTGATACAGTCATTAATAAACCTCTGTGCTATCTGCCTCTTGGCTAGAAATCAGTGAACAATTCAGCATGAAATATACATCTGATAAATTATTCCTCTTTTGCTGGCTACATATTGTGTATGGACACATGCACCATATATCTGTCAATATATGGACAATCTCATCTTCTCAAATGTGAGGTTACTCCTAGCTATGTCTCAAATATATTCTGCAAATTAGTTTTATTCTGTAGAGTATTCCCAAGTAATTCTTCCTTGTGATTCTTAACACCCCAGCTGCGTTGCTCAATTTTGGTTTGGCATCCCAACCCTTCTAAGGAACAGTCCATCTTCCTGGTTGGCTGGCAGCAGTCTTCCCTTTTGTGCGCAGTTTGTCACAGGGCAACTCCCAAGGGCCACTTCTATAATCATGATCACAGAGCACTAAGCCCTGCACAAAGTATGCTTTCACAGCACCCTGTGGTGAGCAGAAGTGCCCTACTGCTAAAAGGATAATACCTCTGTCCCAAAGAGATTATAGACAAAGTGTCAAAAGGGGTTCAGCAATGAAAGCAAGGTGTTCCTGTGTACTTAGGGGCAATGAGTGGTAAATGGAAGGGCTATTAGATGGCAGTTGCATGTCTACTGCTCTATGCAATCTGTGGTGGTTCCATCACTCATGTCCTCTGCCTACCCCTTGAAGCCAAAAATACTCAGAACAAGTTCCTCTAGCTCTGCTAAGGCACGTGGCCTCAGCATGGGGTCTGCAAACATGCTGGGACTCAAAAGCATGTCTCATTCCACAAGGGACTGCAGTCCCACCAACAGCACTGAACCTCAGGCAGTCAGTGGGACACCCTGAGCCACAGGCCCTGTGATTCCCTGGAGACTCAGCAAGAGAGGGACATTTCCAAGTAAAGATCCATGCCAGAGGTAGGACAACTAGCCTTCTGCAGGAATCTCATATCCTGAAGAGGCCTACAATCATACAGGTGCTCAGGGCTGCGGGATGTCACTCTTACCTCCAAAAGTGCATCCTCTCCTCTTCCACATCAATGTTTTCACATTTGGAGCTAAGTTTTTCTGAACATATAATTTCCTCCGGTTATGAAACCGGTGTTAAAATTTTATTTGATGATCAGTCAAATGTCTCTGACTCTAATTGAGCAACTGTGTGCAACATGGGAGTACTAAGCACACAGCTTTTAAACTAATAAACTTTTTAAGTCAAGTATTCACTAAAAATATTTGTTAGAAATAAAGTCACTTGCAAGTACTTCACAAGTATACTCTAAGAGCACAGTATCTCCTTTAGACAAATATTCTTTCAAAACATTATCACTAGGATGAGGAGATATTTATATGGTGAATGTGAATTAACCATTTGAATTAACCAAAAAAAGTAGTTACCATGTAGGACAACTAAATTTAAATCCTGAAGTTCTTTATTAAAATAAGAGTTATTTTCACGGGACCAAAGCACATGTTTATAGAAAAAACATTTTAATTTGCATGGAATAGGAAGACTTATTTTATAAAGAAAGATAAAAATGACCACTGCAAGAGCTAAACACTTGAAATGTTGCAAAAAATATATACAAGGGTAAGTACAGCTACACCTAAAGAGCTAGCACTCTGAACATGATTTAAAGTAATATTTGCATTACACTGATTTGCCAGGCTTCGTATTGCCAGTGGCGCGAGTTTGCATTGAGACAAACCCACCAGTGCACAAGGCCTGCCCGTGTCTTAAACAAAATGTGCTACTGAAACTGACTACAACCTCATCCCCAAGCTCAGAAACAAAGTAGACCACTGCAAAATGGTGAATATAAAGTAATTTTGAACAGCTGAGAACATTTCTGGAATTGAATAAAACAGGCTGCTTTCTTGTGACTCATTTTTGCCTGAACTATTGCAGTTTCTATGCTTTCATCATCCTCCCACTGTGCGTGCTTGCCAGCACTGTGGGTTAAAGAGCAAGGTCGCATCTCTGCTTTCAGCAGCAAAGAGCCCTTCTGGCAGCCACTGGAGGACAAGCATGCTTTTGGTTCTGCACACAGACCAGCACAGCCACAACTCCAGTGCTCTGATATAGCCCATAATTTCACAACAGAGATAAAGAAATGCCTCTATGATAAAGCAGCAGTGCCTTTTAGTAGTCTCTTTGCCTAAGGACTGAAGCCCTATAGTTTATAAATGTAAAGAGGATTTGCACCTTTTCCTCCTACTGAGATTAATCAAAACTAGAACAGTGAGTAAAGTGGAAGTAGGACTCAGCAGTAAGCCACATATGTCAGCAGTCCACCTCTACTGAGGAGGACCAGAGAGTTATTTAAAGCTGCGATCACAGATAATTACCACGCTGAGCAGCAAGAGTAAAGCCGATGCTTATTCTTCTCACTCTTGCATCATCCACTTTTAATTAACTTCCAGAAACCAAAGCTCCTTTTTTTCTTTCCTCCTGAGAACATCTGAATAGATCAGGCAGCTCAGCTCTACTTAGACCCCAACGGGATCTCAGGGCCTACTTCTTTTCAGCAACTTTGAAAATCCCACCCCAAATATTATAGGACATATATCTGGGGCTGCTGGCTGCCAGAAAGCTACCAGAGATACATTTAGAGCGACAGGGTTTTATGCCAGCTGAGAATTTGCACACATCTGCTGTTATACTTGACAAGCATCCCCTGACAGATGTGTTATTCCACTAATGATTCTCAAACATTTGAAAGAAGGAAAAGGTGTAAAGACAGATTCTTCTAATCCAGATAATATATAATTATTCAACAAGGAGTAATATACATCATGGCAGAAACTCTGATCAAAAAGAAATAATAATCTTTCCTCAGTAGTCTCCAAAGCCATCTTTTAAAGGTACCACAAATACTTTTTATATTTTAAAGGCATTTTACATCACTGAAATTTCCCCCCTTTTTACCACTTTGAATTTGGGCTCAGCAGGTACCCTGGTAAAGGTTGATTCAGAAAACAGGAGAAGCAGGTTACCATCTTTCTGGATTAATATGCATCTGAACCTGCGATGGAGGGACCACTGCTAAACCATAGCAAAACAAGAGCCTCCAATGACTACATTTGCACTCAATGAGCACAACACAAGTGTCAATGTTTGTGCAAACTTATTATCATTCGAAAAATTATACTGAATTTCTTTAATCTCTTTTTAACATGACCAAGGTCATGTTTCAACAGTCATATATGGAACCTTAGACCTACACTATTTAAAAAAAATCAGGGAAGGGATCTTAGCAGTCCCAAGTCAGTGAACGCTTTGGGTCTGTAAAAGCTGATACCATGTCAGGCAGCAACACTCCCAACAGACACTTTCTCTAGTAACTTCACTTGCTACCCCTTATTTCCAAACCTTGTGCTGAGCACCATGGCATTGATATTTTTGCTTCTTTTTTCCTGCCTTATGAAAAGCAGTTCCCCATCCTGGCATGCTGCTCAGAGTTCATTGGCCATTATTTTGTCACAGCGGGCCCTTGCCTGGGATCCTCTCACCCTCTCCACCAGCACAGGGAGAATGGGAGGGGAGCCATGGGCTTTCTGTGGAGAAAAGTAAGTGAATGGAACCAAAAGACAGAGGCACGCTTCACAGTCACAACCACCTCACCTCATTCTGAAATAAAAGTTAAAAACCTTCCAAAAACCTTACCAAAATCCTGGGAATTCTGCAAAAACAGGTAGGTGAAAGTCTCTGGTGACTTCATCAAAGCTCCCAAATGGATTTCCAGCACAGAAACTGCAATCCAGCCTGGCCTTCGCGGGGCATTAGTTACAACAGCGGTTCAGTATGGCTAGCAGCATGAGCCAGACTGGTAAAAACAGAAACCAGCAGCTTCCTCCTTACTCATGGCAGAGGCAGCACAGGATTTCCTCTCTGCCTCCTACTGCGTGGTAGAAGTGATAGAGGGGGTGGCAATATATCAGCAATATATCATAAAGACATATCACCCCAGAAAAAGAAAATAAACCACCAGCCTGGCATATTGCTACTGTTTGAAAGGTAGGTAAGATTTAAATAGCAATAATCCCCAGAAACTATCTAGTTCAGGTCATCAACTAACAAGCTGGTTAATTCCTGTAAGGATTAATGCTTGAAATTATTACATCAGACAGATGTTGGCTGAACAGGAATAAGTCCACAATATGCAGCACAAAACCCAGCAAGAAGCAAAAGTGCAGACAGGTACTCGCCAGGGATGAGATTTTTATAAATTTTTAGCTCAACCTCTAACATAATTATAATTTTCCTTTCTACCCACTTTAGCTTCCACTTCTTTTTTTACTCTTGACCTCTTAACAGGAGATTCCCTTCACACTAAACAGTTTCTGCTCTTAGTTATAACAATACAACATGAAAAAGAGGTTAGCCAATACTTGTGGGGAATGCCACTGCTGCACAATCTGGCTGAATGGAATACACTTTGCAGATGTAAGTGGTCTTCACTGGTTGGGTACATGATGAATTCTCCATTCCTGATTCCCCAAAACTATTGGAAAATATAAAGCAGCATTCTCCCTCAGTTAATCACAATCCTGCTGGGTGTTTCTGCTGCTAGACAGTCAAAGAAACCCACTGGTTTGGTCTACCCACCCACTGCTATTTGCATCATCCTAATGATGTAAACCTGGTTAATATACTCCAGAACCAAACCAGCAATCAACCTAGTGTAACTCTAAAGCAAGCCCACATGGCCAACGGTCTCTCTAGTTTTACAGCTGCTGTGTGTCATAATTTCTACATCTTAGAATCACAATAAAAGTAAGAAGGAAAAGCAGAGAAATGACTGAAAACAAAACAAAAATGGGTACAAAAAGTTTGTTCAAGTTCTACTTAGAAGTTAGAGATACATAAGGGATTAAAAATATGAACCTCTCCTCCCATTTCAGAGTTGGGTGGCATAAGTGAACACAATGGGGAAAACCTGGATATGAACAAAGATGTAATGAAAATCTAGATGAAAGAACAGCAAATGAATAGAAACTGTTGATCAAGTTAACTCTGTGAAGCTGCTAACACAGATGATTAACTGAAGATTAGTAGCCTCAGTGCACTGGAGCCAATCAAACATGGAACTTTGCCACCAATGGTGACAAAAGAAACAAGGGACAGCAGAGGAGGAATATCTTACAAGGCAGCAACACTCAGTATCTCTAGAGAGGGAACTGATACACCAGCTACTTTCCAACTGTCTTGTTAGCCTTTTGCTAACACAAATAATCCTTAGAAACGTAAGAACATCTCAAAACACATCAGCTTGCAGACTGAAGTACACAGTTCTTGGGGGAATGCAAACTGGAGAGTGGTCTATTCACCTGAAAGTCAAATCAGGGTTGGTTTAGGCATGTATTACTGTTTGAATGGTGGAGTTGAAAATGCTTTTAAATGATCCACTTCACATACTTTTCCTGTTTTCTTTCTCTTGTGGTAAATCCCATAGCCACTGCAAATTTACCACAGTTCTGCTTGAAAAAAAAAATAGACTGAAACTACTAGTACTGAGGAAGCAGAGCATATATGGCTAACATCAGCTATACACAGCGGCTTCTAAAACACAGTAAGAAGCAGTCTCTTTGGATGACTGACTAGCCTAGAAAGGAGCCCAGCAGCTACACTGGTGAGTACAGCCAGTCGCAACCTGCAGGCAGCAATGAAAGGATGAAACTAACAATCAGAAATGCAGCATTCCCCATAAAAAATACTGAAAGTTAGTATCATGATATTTTAAATACCTAAATCCTAGATTACCAGTTGAGCATAACTCCCTTTAGACCAAATTTGATTTTATATTTTTCCATATTTTAAAAGGACAATATTGTTTCAGCAAAATATTCCAAATGTTCCCACAAAATCTGACCTGCCATTCCCTTTCCCACACAAAGGACACTGTTTTTGGTTTCAGTGGGGGAGGGAACAGTGTTTTTCCCGCTCTTTATGCTATCATTTCCATTGTGGTAGTGGAAAACATTCAAATGGCCCCTTCTTTAGCCTGACATCTCTATGCTGAAATATGGATTCAATTACATGTATAAGAAAATCAGTTTGATGATCTTAGATTACCTGAGAACCTGTAGGCACTGCAAAAGAAATATTTCTGCAAACAGAGGGCAGCCCATGGAGTTAAATGACTACATTACCCACCCTGATACTCTGGACAGACTGGCCTCATTGCTGTCTGCATCTTTGAGCAGCCAGTGACATACCAGACCACTAACTGCTTAGGAGACAGAATCTGTTACACCAGTAGGATTACAAGGGTTAGAAATCATAAAGCATTGCCTACGTTCTGACAAAGAGCTATGAAACCCCTCAGGTAGGAAATACAGCAGCAGTATAAAAAATTTTCTTCCAAGACCATTACAACTGCATTATATATTCTTCTCTGCCGAGGTTCAGGTCCTAGCTGTGAATCAGTACTCCACCATGCTGCAGGCAGCATGTGTAGAGTACCAGTGGCATCCCAATTCAAGGAGGTTACTGCTCAGGCAGAAGAGGAAACAGAATATGGCTAGAGAGAGAGGACACACACATATGAGCAACAGGGCAGTATTAGTCAGCATGAAAAACCACAGGCAGAGCAAAGGCTGCCTAACCGCGGCCAAATTTCCATAGACATTGCAGCAAGACAATTTTAAGGAAGAATCTGAGAGATTGTCATTAAGTGGATTTGGGAAGGATTATGTGAGGACAAAACTGGGAGAAAAAGTATGAAAGTGCTCAGGTGAAAGTATACCAAGAGCTAATGGAGGTTGGCATTATAGACTGGCCAGAGGTGGAAGCTGCTGTCTCAGAAACACATAATATGCAGCTTGGAGATGTATAGGAATAAAAATTTCCATCTTCTGGGAACAATCATATTTCTAACTGTATTTCAATTCTGAGTTAGAATAACATTGGTATAAAGGGACTGTCCATGCAATTGCTACTCCTCAAAGAATCTGGTTTGGAATTGCTGTGGAAGGACTTTTCAGTGAAGAAACATCCACACCAAGCATACAGGTTATCCTAAGTACTGGGCTTGGAGGTACTGGCAGGGGTGGCACAGACAAGCATCAAGTTCTTTGTCTCTCTTTCTCGCACAATTCCACTCAGTATAAATAATGAATCATTACCCAGAACCTAATCATTAGGCACAGCCTAATGATTTAGGTGTCCAACCTGCAAGGTGAGCATCTGAAAGATCAGGTCAAGGTAGTCATTATGCCCTGCCCCATTCAGAAAGAAGACAAAAAGAAAAAAAAGAAAAGGAGGAAAAATATTATTTTGACTTCACCAGTTAGCAAGTAAGAAAAAAAAAAAATAAAAAAAATCCCAAAAAGCAACCCAAACCCAAGCAAACAAGAAACCTCAACCCCCATAACAAAACCAAACCCTCAAAAAAGTCAGATTTGATTTGATATGAGGGTTAGGTACTGGTATAGCTGCTTAACTGAAAAAAAAAAAAAAACAACCACAAAAAACAAATAAACAAACAAACAAAAAACCACACATCTGCTTGCAAATCCCCAACCTAAGGTGTAACCTGCTAATAGGAACAACCTAAAAGCACTTGACAAATACCAGAGTGATAGATGACACGGGAAGGGCACAACATAAAAAAAACATGGAACACTGAAGCAGCCTGTTAACATCTAGGTAAATTCCTCAGCACTGACTAGTTACAGCTATTAAAAAAAAAAAAAAAAAAAATAAAGGCAAAAAAAAATAGAGGCTGTGACATTTAAAATATTGGGATCAAATGTAATTACTTGCAAAAATGTTTTTGATAAACACCTTCAGGTCTTTTATCAAACAGCAAATGCTACTTCACTTTGCAGAAAAGAATTGACAATATGAGCCTTCCTCCATTGTTACGTATCTTCACAACACACAATATTTGGACAAGCAAGCAGCTGAGGGAGAAATAAAGTAATGCTCAAGGAAAGACTAAATCTTTAAGGCTACTGGTAGCCCCATCCCAAACACCCCCAAGGTAACGGTCATGAGGGGGTTATTGTGTACAAGCATCATGCCAAGAGATGCCTCTAAGGGAGGCAAATGGACAGGAGTTCCTACCCATGACCCACAGCAGAGGAGAAGTCACACGGTATTGCAGGCAAACCAGGAATGTGAGCAGTGAGATCTAGGCTGATGGGTGGTGATGAAAGCTAGCCATACTGTGGACAGCTAGAGGCAAAAGAGCTGTTACTGTCTCACACAACCTAGGACGCAGGCAGCTGCCAGACAATGACAGAGACACGTGCTTGCTCTTGCCTCCTTGCAGTAATTTCCTCTTACTGCTTTACCACCATTCTTTTTCCTCCTTCTTTGTCTAATTATTAGTTTATTGATTCTACACTTAACTATGAGCTTCTCACATGGCAAGAAATAAACATCTTTGGGAATTCCATAAAAAGGAACTTTTTTCTGACAAGGACCCTCAGTTGTGGCCAAGAGCTTGATGCCAATGCCACTGCCTTCCAACTGAACTGCTTCAGAGGAGAAACAATCAATCATACCTGGGGCTGGATTTGAGAATATCTCAGTAAAAATCCTAATTCTACACTAAAAGTGCCTTAAAAAACAAATTAGTAGTAACTATGGAACAAAAACATGAGGAGAGGGGAAAAAGTTCTGCGAGACAGGAATCTGTCTCGTAGAAAAAAAACAAACAAATAAAAAAAAAACCACCCAAAAAACCCGAGAAACTTGATTTTTCTCCTTTTTAAACTGAAGATATTTTCTGTAGCTTGCTATCTCACATCAGCAGCATGCACCCACTGACAGAACAATTAATGGAACTGGCAGGTCTATAATCTGAAAATAAAAGGGAAAATCCAGGCTCCGGTGAAGCCAAGGGCAATATTGTCACAGAGCCAAGATTTCCACCCTGACTCCTGTGGACTTAACAGACAAGGTAACAAGAAAATTTTTCCTTGGGTGCTCTCTTTATCTGGAGATCTAAATTAACCTGAGCACTTCTCTGGCGTTCACTGAGCTAGTGTTATTAGCTATGTACTTCACACAAAACCTGCGCTTAACCTGTGGCAGCTACAGACCAATTCTGCTGACTTACATAAGAAACACCACCTACATTTGTCAACCACCGTCATGTGCCATTCATATAACCACTACCCCATTCACACAGAGACTCAAGAGCACTCATGCAGAGAGTTTTGCATTAAGAAAAATCAGTCCTCCAAGTTAAAGGAAATGCACAGCCTGGAGAAGAACTGACAGCTCTAGAGATTGGTCTCTTTTATTTACTCACAGACTTTTTAAGGCAAGGGTATATTTCCTCACATGACCCTGATTTTCCATCTAACTGACTGGAAAATGCAACAGGTATGTCAGTGCCTGTATGCTTTCCACCTTCAGCTTCCCTAAACTTCTTCAGGTTGTACCTACAACACGGTACAATCCCTGGATAAGGACCAGCTATTACATCTCAAACTGCTGCTCAGTCAGGGGCAACAAGTTTTTTCTGATACATTTGCCTCATTATAACGGCAGGAAAAGACAAGCATACAATGCTTTAAACCACATATCACCTCCATACAAGGTGGTGAGAAAACACAGCCAAAAGCAACCGTTCTCTCAGCTTAATGTTTTTATTGCTGTTGTGTCAGTCCAGCTGTACACATAACTGCGTGAAAAAATCTTGTAGGTTAAATACTCTAGTCTTGTTGGGTTTTAAATAAACCAGTGTCCAGATGCACTATAGACAGTTTACTCTGGCTCACCTGTGACACCCTCCAACTTAGTACCTACAACAGAGTTACGACACATTGCAAGTTATCTTTCAGACATAGCCTCTGACAGATGGTGTCAGACTCAGCAACACAAGTACTCCACACTTTTGGTCCCATTTTAAATCTGATTGTAGATGCTCCTTCAACATCATAGCGCAAACCTATGGCAGGCAAAGCTGCACCACAGCAGGTTTAGACAGGACATTAGAAAATATTTGTTTATTGAGAGGGTAGTCAAACACTGGAACAGACTTCCCAGAAAGGCAATCAATGTGCAAGCCTGTCAGTGTTTAAGAGGCATTTGGACAATGCCCTTAATAACATGCCCTAACTTTTGGTCAGCTCTAAAGTGGTAAGGCAGATGGACTTGATCACTTTAGGTCCTTTACAGTTGAAATATTTTATTCTATTATTATTATTAGCAGCAGCTGCAAGGGGAGCAGCATGTAGCCTTATGTAAAGTGTTTCTAGGACTCCCTGGTGACAGGCACTGTCTACTACATGTAACAGTAAGCCCCCCCAGCACAAACTATGCTACATGGGCCTCTCATTCATCTTGTGTTCCCAAGTATTAATGTCATATTTCTGAAAAGGCTTTCTACATAGCACAACTGTAGCAACAGTTATTTTGCCTTTTAATATCACTAACTAAACAAACACTTATCAAGAACAGAACAAGCAAGCCACAGCTTGATAACTGAATTCCAAGCAAACTACAATCTTTTGGTTCTACTTGTTTCTTGCTATCTCCTTCAATTTGTTCCAGTATGTTATTACATGCATCTGTTCAGCAAGATCCAAAGCCGAGATTGCCGCTTTTACTGCCTATTAGAGTCAAACTTTTCTGAAATCCCTTGACATGAAAGGCTTCATATCAAGCCCATTTCTATGTTACACTTAAACAGAAGACAAGATGCCTGTACCAACAAAGACATGAAAATTCAGTTCTGCTGAAGGGAAACAAATGAGTCTACATAATTTTAAAAATCAGTGATTTTTTTCTTGGAATACAATTAAGCTGTGTAAACAGAGACGACAAAGCTTGCTTATTAACCTGACATGGTGTTAATGAGAATGCCTTTCCCTGTCACATCTGCCACTTTTATCTCAACATTGAGGTGGGGTCACTTCAGATAGCTTAAGTTAAATACCAAAGGGCTCACAACTCTGAGTCATTTTTTTCTGTAATATAGGCAGTACCACCCTATGATTCAATTTATTTGCAATACAGAGACAAATAAACAACAGTTCTCAGTACTCTGAGTCTACAAAGCAGTGAATCCAACAGCAATGCCTGACAGACAGCATGCTTACTGATTGCCCTGCTTTCATCTGATTGAAGTCAGGACTTTGCAGACTCACCAGTTCTCCTGGAAGGCAAGGACCAACCTGAAGCTCCAACTCTGGAGAAGAGTGTGTAGGGAGATCTTCTTATGTAAGGATCTCCACCTTCATTTAAAAAGAATCTACTTTGTAAAAAAATTCTCATTATTATGTCCTAAGAAGTCAAACACTACATAACAAACAAAAAAGCAAGTTTTCAAGCAAAAGAACAAAATTATATTTAAGTCAACACTGACTGTATCACAGATATTCAGGAAAAATTATTGCAAGAAATTCTGCGTTCCTGAACGCATATGCCAGTGTCAGCTACAGGCAATGGAATTGTATTTCAGACCAAAACTTTATCAAATTCAAGGATGCATAGTTTGGAGCCTATCACCAGCCAATCTCAGGGTGAATTTTGAAGTTTAAACACAGAGTTTTAAACACTTCCAGTTTTTCTTGTGCAATTTCAGAATACTTTTATGTAATCAATATGAACTAAAAGCACAAATCCTACCATTCGTTTGTTCGCAGAACAGACCCACATGATAAAAAGAGATGCTGAACACCTGATTTTCATTTCTAACTTCATGGAATTGCACTCAGCAGTACCTTAAGAGATATTTTCCTTGAAGAGCAAAGGTATTTCACTGCCTACACTCCAAAGACAGCAGGGAAGTTTTTAGCCAGATTCAAAGTGGTATTGAGAAACCTTGTTGATCTCAGGTGCCTCAATAGCTTTGTCTTCATATTACTGTGCCAAGTAAAAAAAACTCCTTTGCCAGTTACACCCTCTGCCAACATCCCTAAACCTCAAGAATTTTTGCTATTACCTGTAGCTTTTTCCTCCACATGTCTGAATTGCCAGGATTCCCACTTAGCTCACAGTCCTTCAGTGGGCACATAAGATGCAGTTGTAAAGGGACCCTTTTTAAGGACACCATCTCACCTGTATACATGGTAGAACAAGTTCCCAAGACAGGTCATAGATGTGCCATGAAACCCCATCTACAGCTGACAAGGACTAATAGTTTAAAAACAAAATGAAAATACAGTATTTTGTCATTGTTACAAATTATCGGGGATTTGATCTACCAGCCACATCAAGGAATGCATTATTCTAAGCAAGGGTGGTGATCACTTTTACTTAGTTTCAAGGGAATTAGGCTTACATGATGACATTCAGTAAGTCTTGTTGGTCAATTTTGTGAAAATAAAATAGATCTAAAGACACTAGATGAGATCATATCCCTGCTGTACTTGCTGTACTTGCACAAATGTGTGCCTGGCAGAACAAAGACAGGAGCTGTGCTCTGGAGATGCAGAGCCATAAAAACAAAGCACTATGTGACCAGCACAACTCAGGAAATCAGACCTCCTACAGAACTGTGTTCTTTGGTTGATTAAATGTCTATACTTAACTACACTATGATTTTCTGTTTTCATGTTCAGAATGTGATGTATCCAATCAGTTAGTTATCGTCTTTTAAGCTTTGAGATTCCAGTTCAGATGTATTCACCTCAAAAATATTTCTCCTTTTCTCTTTACAACTTCATTTACACCAAATATCTTCTCTTGACAAGTGGAGGTAGTCACATATGAATGAATCATTCAGTCATTAAGCAAAAAACTGGAGAAAACTGGGAAGTGTCTGACTGCAGACCTGCTCTTCCCTTTTGGTCTGTTTCTATAAAATCTGCAAGAACTTACTTATGTTGGAGCTGTTCTCTTTACATCACACACAGTTGAAATTGGGGATTGGCAATAAAACAACATTTAAGGGACAAATACTAAAATGCATGTGCAAACACATAGTAAGAGATGGTATAAACCCTGTTTCCAGCAGAAGCTAGGCTAAAAGATGAAGGCTAGTTTGCTTTTGAATCTGTAAAGCAGGTGCTAGGTCTGGAGCATCCCTTCAGGCAGCAGCACTGCTCTTCAAAGGCATGTAGATGCAGGTACAGCCACATCCAAAGGCTGAGCACCCACTAGCATACGCAGAGGTTTTCAGGACTCTTTTGAAGCACAGATAACTGGAGGGACACAAAGAAATGGCTTACACAAGCGTAAAAGACACTTTTTGACAAGGTCAGTGCATGAAGGCCACAGAGGACATACACAACAGGAACAGATGTGGAAGCACAATAAAAGTCTTGAACAGGATGGGATGGAAAGGAAGAGCAGTGGAATACACTGCTGAAGGAAAGAACTGGAACTATCAAAAGATGGAACACAAGAAGAGGGGTAAGCACCACAGTACTGCACCCTGAATGGTTATTAATTCTGCCTTCCTTAGGACTTTGATAGGACTCTGGATCTGACGATTCAAGAACATGACAACAACACTGCGTGTAGGGGAAAGCTGTTTTTATAGAGCCCATCAGCTTTGTCAGACTACACTCCCTGATAGCTAGTTTGTAGGAAACAATGCTCCCATGACTCACCAGAAGATGTTTGCTCCTCATTGAAATAAAAGTCACCAGGGGACTGATTGCAACACATTACATTTCCTTGAGATCCAACTGGCACTTGGCAACTGCAGAGACTGTGCCAAGCTGCTGTGCATTTCACCAACTCCCAGACTGCACAACACTTTTAGAAGGAAAACATCTGAAGGCAACCAATCAGGCTTTAAAGTTCTTTCCCCAGAAAACAACCACTGTGTACAAAGATCTTCAAGTAGCACACACATGCCAAGGGCTTAACAGTAACATCCAAAAGAAGCGTCAAGAAGCTGGTAAGAGTTGCACAGTGATACATTTCATTAATGATTTAAGATAGCCGGGCTTACATTTGAAGCAAAAGACAGCCAAGCATCCTGCTGTGATGAACATTCAAAAGAAAGCAGTGTCTTGCAACCATCATTTTCACAATTAATCATCACATAAATCCGTAATTCCTGCAGATTTCAGTCTGTTACTCTATTTGAGTGGACCTATTTCTAGGAATAAAATTTTCCTGGACAAAGGCCTAGATTAACACATGCCAAGCCAATACGAATTTGGGAATAAAAGTGAAGGCAGACAGAAGTGTATGAGAAACCAAAGCCTTACTACACGATGGGATGAGGGGTGCTTACATACAGAAATCACACGTACTCTAAAAATAAGGGTATAGGCTCATATGGAAAGAAAATGGGAAACTTTCTAATTACTTAAGAAGAAAAAGGGAGACAAGGTCAGCCCTGCTTAAGAACAGAAACAAGCTAGGATGCATTTAATAGATCTGAAAGAGAGAGAGGTGGGGAAGGAGAAGAGAAACACAGAGCTAGCAAACTGCAGCAGAGTCCTGGCAGTGAGGAGCAGGAGATGAAGAAATATGACAGTAGCACTGAGAAGGGCTTTGGCATGAGCCCGACATCTGGGAAAGAAAAGTTGCAGAATGCATCTAAGCACTTCCACCAGGCTGGTGCTAGCTCACAGATGCCGTTTTTAAAAAGAACTCAACTAAAAGGTTTACCCGTTTACCTTAGATTATTTAAGGATGTATGCTACAATTACTGCACCTGCGTTGTTACCTACATACATTAGCAGTACCTCGAGAGCTGTCACAGAGCCCAGGGAGCTGGCCTGGTTGGTCCTTGTCAAGGATAAGCCCTCCCGCTTTGCGGCTGTTCCCGTTGCAACCGTTATTCCGGGCGGAGGGGGCCGGGACCGTGGCGGCCAAGGATCCGGCGTTTTACCCCGCCTCGCCGATCCCGGGGACAGAGGGACACGGGACAGAACGGGACGGGAGTGGAGCGCCGAGCAACAGGAGAGGCTGGGCGCCAGGCGGGCTGTCAGGGAAGCGAGCCGAGCTTCCCCCGCCCCGCCGTCCCAGGGCGCCGCCGCCTCACCATTATTCCCTCCCCGCCTGCTCCCCGAGCGCCGGCAACAGGCCCCGAGCAGCGCCACCGGCAGCGCCGCAGGCCCCGTCCGGCGGGCC
>JASSUY010005364.1:0-38334 GCA_032466535.1 Forpus xanthops | reverse complement strand
CCCCCAGACACCATTTCGGCGACAGCGGTGAGGAAGGTTTCGGCGCAAGCTGCACCTCCCTCCCCAGCCCCGCAGACCCCCGGGCGCCGCTCCCCCCACGCCTTCTCTCCCCTCCGCCGGCCCCGGGGCCCAGCTTGCCGCTCCCCGCAGAGAGGCACCGGCTGGCTTCCCCGCAGCCCCCGGGGACGGGGAGGGGAATTCGGGGAGGGGTGGGGGTCGTTCTCCCCGTTCCGCTCCCGAGGGGCCCGGTGGCGATCGGCTCCCTCCCTCCCCAGCGGGCGTGGGAGCACGGACGGCGAAGGGGCCGAGCCTCCGCCTCCCTCCTGCTCGGCGGCAGGGCCCGGCGGCCCCGAGTCAGGGCAGAGCCCAAGCCAAACAAAGCGCGGCCTGAGCGGGAGCCAGGGGTTGAAGCAGCCTGGGCTTTTCCTGCCGGTGCCCGTCCGGGAGCAGCGGGGCCCCGCGCCGCCAGCAGACCCCGTGCAGGCCCCCGCTCGTCACGGCGGCTCCTGGCTTACCCCGATCCCCGGCGGCGGCGGCGGCGTTGTTCCTCTCCTGCTGCTGCTGCACCGGGCGCGGCCTGGACACTCGCCTGGGTCTCCTGTTGGCGGCTCGGACCGAGTTCATTTGCCGACTCGTGTGGGTGGCGGGAGGGGAGGGGGGGAATCCTCCGGCAACCGGTGCCTCGTCGGGGACGGGGGGGAAAGGAGGAAGCCCCGGGGCGGACGCCTCACAGCAGCGGGCAGCAGGGAAGGAGGGGGGGAGCCTCCAGACGCGGGTCCCGCCGCTGCCGCCTCCTCGCCGGCTCGCTCGAGAGGCAGAGGAGCCGCCGGCCGCTGGCTCTCCCGAGCGCTGGCTGTGGGGGACGATCGCGCCGCGGCCCCCGTCCCCGGCCCCCCCGAAAATCCCTCTCTTAAAGGAGCCCCGCGGTCCTGCCCGTCTCAAGCCCGTCGCTGCTCCGTGGCAGGAGGAGCCATTGACACTGCCAGAGACACACACACACACAGGGAGGCAGCCGCTGGTGGCTGCGCTCCGCCAATCACCGCTTCCCACACAGCCGGCCGGCGGCTCCGCTGCCAATCCCCGCACCGCTTCTATAGGGAGCGGGGTGGGGAGGGGCGGGAAAGCTGCGCTGCGCGGGGTGGGGTGGAGGAGCAGGATATAAGGGTCGGGGCGGAGGGAGCGGGGGTCTGCGCCGTGTGGGGCGAGGTGGCTGGTCATGGCCGTGGCTGTTAGGGGCGTGAGGCGAAGCCGTGGGAGCTGGCCGCGGGGCCTGGGCCTGGTGCGGCCTCGCACCGCCGGCTCCGCCTCAGGCCGAGGGGCTGGGCCGCAGGCGGCGGGAGCGGGCCCTGTGAGGGTGGCTTGGGGCCTGTCACGGGCCGCTCCGTGCTACGGGTGCCGCCGGGACCTCCGCGGGCGGCCGGCCGGCAGCAGCGGGAGTGTGGCGGGCCCTGAGTGCTCGCGGAGCTCTACGAGGCCGCCTGTGGTGAGGGAGGCATGTGGCGCTCCCTCTCTGTGTGCCGGGTAACCTGCCTCGGGTGGGGTAGTCAGCCGTGGGACGCCTTGTGCAGGGGGTATTGGCCTACTTCGGTTTATGTGTACTGTTTATTTCTTCACTTGTTGTTAACAGCTTTTTCGCTTAGGGAATCTGTTCTTTGGTCAGTGTTATCTTTTGTTAATGTAGCAGCGTGCTACCTGTCTTGGCCAAGCAAGATGGTTGAAGCTTTTCCTGCTTTATTATATTTGTCATATTAGTACTTAATCATTGTTCTGCTTTCAGGCCACTGGCTGAAGTTAGCTGTGCTCTTTTTCCTCTACAGGTATTACTTGATAAAATAGGTGACAAGACCCAAGCAGTAAGGAAGGTCTCTTTGCAGGGTTGCTTTGGAGCCTGCTTCTAATGCTTCAAAGGTGGGTTTGTGTGTAGTCCTGCTTAAAGTGACCACTTAGAATATGTGGAACTAGGGCTTATGTCTACTTCTGGAAACCAAAAGTGTGTTATTTGGTATGAAATGTAAATAAATAGCTGTAATTAATAATACATTAGGCAGGAGCTTGTTGAAAGCTGACAAATGAAGGCATAACTATAGAAAATGACAGAAAAAAACCCACCCAAAATATGACACTTTAAAGCCACTTATGTTTCTTTATCTGAAGGAAATGATAGTGAAATTGTACTTTTAAATTCATACTGGACCCAAAATAAAAGTATGAAAATGCTTACAGTAGCTATTAAGGAGTTTTTCTTAAACTTAATGTTTTCATTCGTTGAGGAATGACTAGAGAAACAGTGGAGGATTATTTTCTGTGCCTGAAAAAAGCAATTCTTAACACCTCTAGTAGCAGGAGAAGAAATGATAAAGGTAAGCTCTTGTGAAAAGAACATCATAGGGAAAAAGAATATCACTCTGGGGTCAGTTTCTGTCAGTTAAAGATGCTGGGAAGGGCCCCTTCATTAGGGACTGTAGTGATAGGACAAGGGGCAATGGGTTGAATCTTAAACAAGGGAAGTTTAGATCGGATATAAGGAAGAAGTTCTTTACTGTAAGGGTGATGACACTGGAATGGGTCGCCCAGGGAAGCTGTGAGTGTTCCATCCCTGGTGGTGTTCAAAGTCAGGTTGGACAGAGCCGTGGGTGGCATGTTTTAATGTGAGGTGTCCCTGCCTGTGGCAGGGGGGTTGGAACTAGATGATCTTGAGGTTCTTTCCAGTCCAAACTATTGTATGATTCTATAACCATTGCCAGGTTGATGTACTAAACAGAGCTATGCAAGTACATATTGTAAATTTTTTTTTCTTCTGGTAGCAGTATTGTGAAACTGCTTTAACTTTGAATGGGAAGAATAACCATACACAAGAACCCTGCTGAACTTAGTGTCACGGGTAAGGGTTTTCTCATCATTGAAAACCTACACTCTTTAAAACACAGTATTTTAGTAGCTTCACGACATTTCTGTGCACTTGTTGTAGTTGTGCTTTCTTCATCAGGATCTAGCAAATGAATTCTTAGTGTCACAAGGCTATCTGAAATTACTCAATATTGATGTACTCGAAAATTTTTAGTACACTTAAGTCTTTGAAAACCTGCTCAAGGACCAAGATGTATGGTGAGATCATTATCACCTAAAGCATATGAGAATCTCAAGTGTCTGATACTTGGATAAAGTTTTATTGACAACTCGAATCAGCAGGCTTTAGACTTTCTTAAAGTGTCTTGAACTAGTTTGAAACCAAATGACCACTTGGCCAAAAAAAAAGCCCCAAAACAAAATGCTTGTTTTAATTAACTTCTTAAGGTGGTAACTTGTGTTAGGGATGTGATGGTGAGAATCTGGCAAAACTTACCCTAACTGGGAAGAATGTGTGAAAACAATAGGTCCAGTATGTTGTCTTACAAGTCGGTCTTTAAAAGGTTGTACTTAGCCATTCTGTGCCTCTGTTTCTGTACAGCCTCCTCTTAGCCATCCCATGCCTCTGTTTCTGTTCTATGATGAAAATGACACTGGAAGTCTAACATTCAGGATTCATTGCATTGGCTGCTGCGAGATGCTTTAAGCCATCCTGTATGATGTGCTAATAAACCTTTCCTGAATGTGGGTGCAGTTCATACTGGCAAGATAATTTTGCCTTTGTCAAGACAGCTTTTTCCTTATTTGAGTTGTGAAGAGAGGGAGTGGGAAGTGGATCTAAACTATACTGTGATTTTTTTGCATAATTGTTTGCAATGTAAACACTTGCTAGACTGGTTATGTTGGCCACAATTCACCTCTTGGTGACCCATGAACAACTTCACATTACGAACAGAAAGGCATAAGACCTGGGTAAGGAGTTGCTTGGAGCATTTACAGCATAAGCATAAATTTGACAGAGTTGTCAAGTGCTAGCTCATCATATTGAGACTGTCTGGTAGACTGCACTGAACTTCAAATGTATATGTATTTAAACACTAATGATACTTGATTCTCTGTATGTAAATGGAGAGTTGACTGCTGCTTTGAAGAGATCACTTTCCTTCTTAGTGGAGGAAAGGATGCCACAGAGTGCTTAGCAGTAATAACAATAATTTATTAATTATGCGTTAACTTAGAATAGTTAGAGCTTTGTAGCTAATAAGGCTGCTTCACAGAAGTAGTGTGAGTTGTATGAAGGAAATATTGATATAGGGGAGAGGAGCTGACTTGCTCTAAAGGCAGTTAAAGACTTGAAGATCTGATCAAGATAGTGGAACAGTTAAGTATTCCTTTTCTAGAGTCTCAGTAGAGAATAGATGAGAGACTGGAGATGGTGAGACCATGGAGCAAGAAGGATTGTCAAATGGGTGTGGGGCAGTGTAAACTGTTACGTTAGCAAGGCTGCTTCTGGCCAGGATGATCTCTGGGAATCCACAGTTTTATTCCCTTTAATGTACATATCTACTAGCAACCTGAAAAGCCTTGCTTCAGAAACTGCTAGAAATGCTTTGAATATGGGACAGCTTCATGTAAGTTGTGGTCCTTCCTCATCCTGAGGATGCGAGTATTGCTTTAACAGTTGATCAAAACAAGTGTAGTATAATAGATTTCAGTGAATGGTGATCTGTGGATTGCTTCTAAGGGGTTCACAAAAGGTAAGAAAGAACAGACTTCAACTTGTACATGATGGCCTAAAGCTCTATTTAAAAATTGTTCAGAAACTACAAATTGGAAAAAAAAAAAAAACAAACCTGAAGAAACCCCACATTGCTGCTTGCAGTTAAGTGGAAAATGTGCAGTAACTTTTACTGTAAGTTACTTTTGCTTCCTAATGTTTATGAGAGAACAAGAAACACTTTGAGAGCATTGTTGCAGTTTGTTGCGCAAAGCCCACTGCAGTGCCTTTAGCTACAGCTCAAGGGTTTGACCAAGAAATACAAGAAGTCAGTTTTTATCATGCTTTTTAATCGGTTCAAGTGGCTTTGCAAAGGAGCCACATGTCTCTCCCTCTCCTTACAGAGGAAAGTGAGCAAAAGGGCTGAAATTACTTGCCCAAGAGCATTTACAGGCTATTGACAGGGCCAGGAATAGAACCCAGGCTACAGGAGTCCTTATCTAAGTCTTTCTCCAGTGTCACATTACTGCTTTCAGAAGCATAAGACTTATGTGTATTATTTCTGACCATCTTTTAAGCTGTTAAAATATCCCTGGACTAAGAATACTGCATTGAAGATTGGAAACTGAATCTAGTGTAGACTACTGACTTTAAATTCTTAAACCCGGAGGATTGTTTCTCAAGCTTAGAAGTGAGCCTTTCAGAAATATCAATATCTAAAACTGGTTGAACCTGCTTACTCAGCAGCTCACAAATATTAATGCCAATTTGTTATGATTTCTTTGACCCTGACTTCCTTAGTTGTGTTTTACATCCCATCTAAGGCAGCTTAATTCCCAACTCTTACGGAAAAGACTTAAATTTCCCCCACCTGGAATCCATGTCTCTTGAAATCGAGCTTGATGCTAGCTGACCTTAGTGGGTTGCCTTCTGGGTGAATGTCTGTGGCTGGGATGTTTTCTGTTGCTCTACCAATCTGGTTTCTGCGCAAAGGAGAAAGACCTCAGGGTGGGGAGAGGTGTGTTGTTTCCTGTAAGCTCACATGACTATTACAACATGTTAGATAAATATGTTAATTTTGATTCTGCTCTAACAAAAGCTCTCTGGAATCCCAGGTAGTACTTCATTTCTCAGTTTTTTATTTTAAATGAAGCTAACTGCTAAAAAAAAACCTGGAGGGATGGTGTCTGGGTTTTAAAGCATCATTGTCTGTCCTGTTGTAAACTATATGGATATATTTACATCACTTGCCTTCTGGATTTTTTGGGAGTATCTTTGGAGGAGGGAGAGGGGATATGAAGCTCTTTGCATCTGAGGGATGTTAACTGATGGGAAAAGCATCCAGTTTTATACTGTTGGGTGACTAGCAAGGTGGGGAGCATGATCCTGTGGGCTGTTACTACTGAGCTGTGGCTGCTGCAGGGCCGTCTCAGAGGGTCTAACCCCTTGGGACCTGAGAATCAGAAGCAGGCTTGCAGCAGGGCTTGGTACCGCACTCACTTGTGTAATTTGATGTACTGTACATGGGAGCATGTGAGAAATGGGGTCAGCAGCTACCCTTGTGTCAATGAAATTTTGAGAAAATGATATGTTCAGTCCTGGCTATAAATCAGGAGTGTTGAGAGGGCTGGAGCTCAGAGTGACAGGAGCAGCAGCTTATGCTAGAGATGAAACCTGAATGACAATTTTAAGATAGCACTGGGGCACAGAAGTCACTGCGTAGACCAGCCTATGGTCAATTACAGGAACTTATGTTCAGGAGATAGTGTGGATGCCATCTGTGATATGAAGGTGGAACCGTGTATTTTCAGCCTTGTTTTCCCAGTGTCCTCCAATGAAGTTGCAAAGCTTGGTCCTCTTGTACTTAATTTAGATGTGTAGTGGCAGGACAAGGGGAAATGATTTTAAGCTGTCAGAGGGGAGATTTACATTAAACATTAAAAAGAAAGTCTGTACTATGAGAGTCATGAGGTACTGGCACAGGTTGCCCAGAGGAGCTGTGGCTGCCCCATTCCTGGTAGTGTTCAAGGCCAGGTTTGATGAGGCTTGGAACAACCTAGTCTAGTGGAAGGTGTCCCTGCCCATGGCAGGGGGTTGGAACTGAATGAGCTTTAAGGTTCCTTCCAGCCCAAGCAAGTCCTATTTCTTGGTACAAAGCTTCATTGCTAAAATGAATTGAAGTGTATTAAGTATAAATCACACCATTTTATTGGTGACCTGGCAAAATAGCATGATTCTCCTGAATGATCTGTCTAGACACAACATAATAATGAAATATTTTGGCTCAATGGTTGTCATTCGCTAAAGATTTGTTTCACATGACTGTATTGAGATTAAAAAAGCTCAGGCTATACACTTACATTTGTAGTTCCTCTCAAATCTGTGGCTCAGATTTAGGAAATTTTCCCAACTCTTGCTGTTAGCTTCTACTTTCAAATTTGCCTCAGGCTCAGTTTTTGTTTCTTGGAGTCTACTTTTGTTTTGCACATTTTATCAGCAGTGTGTCCATATGACCGGTTCTTGTCTTTAGAGCTGAGGTTTCCTGCCCCCAGATATGGCTAGTGTGTGTTGCTTATATTACCTTGGAGAGGATACAGCCTGAACAAATCTTTCAACATAATGAATTGAGGCTCCTAGTGAGAGAGGCTTACAAGAAGTACATCCAGTACCACCAACTGGAAAAATCAGTTGTTGAATACCAAGCGGCTGGAGTTGTATGAGGGCCAGCCTCCAGATTTAGACCTAGCAAAGGGAGAAAAATGACTTCTTTGGGGAAGTTTTTGGTTCTTCCTTCAAAATATCTCAGTGAGATTCTAAGCTTCCCATTTTTACAAAGCTCCTGTGCTCCTTGATGCTCATCCAAGACAGGCCTAGATTGGCAGGAGCAGATAAGGGCGCTTTGCTTTACCTTCATTATGAGCAGCTAAATCTGAAACGAGCATGAGAAATCCCAGTCTTCATTTTCAATGTGTCAAACTTGGCAGCATTGTAGAGCATCCAAAGGGTGCTTCTTAATGGGATTCAGTATCTCCATACAGAGGAGGGTTGGCAGTGAGAAGTGGTATTTCTTTCAGTCCTGGAGATGACAAACTGAAAGTGTTTGTAGTCTCTCCATAAGCATGTGGCTACATGTGGTACAATTGCCA
Source organism: Forpus xanthops (assembly GCA_032466535.1). NCBI lineage: Eukaryota > Metazoa > Chordata > Aves > Psittaciformes > Psittacidae > Forpus > Forpus xanthops. The sequence continues at coordinate 30,624 of JASSUY010005364.1, read as the reverse complement.
TCACTTCAAACCCTGAGAGCAGGTGGGTGTGGGTGCTATTTGTATTATCTGACAGTTTTACCTTCCTAGCAGCTGATTGTGATGGCTGGTGGGAAAGAGTTCTTCATGCTAAAAGGGAAAATATGAGGAATACTACAGTGCTTTTGCTTTGCTGTCTGGTAGACTAATGGCTTTTAAAATGTCGTGCTCCAAACCTTTATCTTTTCCTACAGAGGAATTTTTTAAATACAGAAAGGTTGTGAAATCTAATTTCCATGAACTTAAGCAGAAAAAAAGTATAGCATGTCATAGGTGTGTCTTGCCAGCTTGCTCCTTCTAGGTTGAGCAGCTGGAAGAGAGGGGTCTAGGTCCTTTTTCTCCATCTCTGACTCAATTAGATTTCTCAGTCATGGTTTATCTAATGAGTGTGTATGGAAAATGCCTAGTTACCCTTGTGACTGAAAGATTTCCCTAGAAAGGGTTTTGAATGTCTTGAGTGTTTTGTAGTTAGGGTCTAAACTGTCATTGCTATTAAGAAGCAATGCTACTCTTCCCAGGCGTCTTCTTGCCACCTTTACTATGTCCCCTGTTCTGTCAGCTAGCATTTATGCAGCAGCACCGTTAGGTTGACCAAGGAGGTAATCCGACTGCAAACTAATCCAGCTGAAAGCACAGCTATTTTTCAGGCACATGTGCAAGTGTTAGCATAGAAAAGTGGTGGGAAAGGATTGCTCCGGTGTGGTGAAGGAAGCTTGTGTACAGATTGGCTTACTGTGATTGTGGAAGTATGCCTTCAGCATTTGCCTGGGCCTTCAGATGAAAGCCATATTTAAGTTGATATGTTTTACTGGAATGCTCTCAGCAATAGCTGCTATGCTGAAGCATCTGGTTTTGCTGCTGCTGAAGCACCACGTTAGGTTTCTTGATTGAGCTAAGTAGGTGGCAGCATGTACTTGAAAGATGACCAGCTTGGGATCACCCAAGTAGAGACTTTAAACTGTTCAGTGAATTTAAGCAGTTCTTTTCACTGCCACGTGGTGGTGATGTTGGTTGTTGGCTTCATGGAGCTTTGGGCTTCCACAGTGAAGGCAAGTGGTATACAAATTGGCAAGGAATACCTTACAGGTCAATATCTATGGATTACTGTCTCCAGTGTTGCATGTTTTTTTCCAGTTATCCACATGGTGGGGACATTTTTGCTATTTGTTCTCCATTTTACATGTAACCATTCCTACACCTCAGCTAGCAGGGTCAGCTAGTCAGTGCCAGAAAATATTTTGCTAAGGACAACTGACAGAATAGATTTTCAGGGTAGCACTCTGCAGGTGTCTACTTTTGAATCTTTGCTTGGCTGTCATCATAGGTTATTCTACATTATTTTTCTATCCCATCATTATCACATCAGTTAAAGGCTTGGTTGTGACAGTTTTGTCCCCCCAGTGATCTTGTTTCTCTGGTGAGATCTGAACTCTGTCCTCTTGGCCTCAGTAGGTCAGCGTCATAGTGTCCTCAATGCCTTTCACTGTTGCATTGCTGGTTGAAGCATAGCCTGTTTCAGTCTATCTAGTATAGTCCCTGTCCATCTTGAGACTCCAGGACTTTGAGTAAAGGCTGTTTTATATGGAGTATTAATTTGCTTCACTCTCAAGATGGCAATCTTTGTAAATAGTGTTCAGTATGTATTTGCCACTAACTAGCTAATCTGGACATGATAGGTGTTTATGCTTGCCAAGGGGAGTGCTGGAGTGGTAGGCTGCTTCCTTGAGGAAGACTTAAGGATTTGGCAGTCAAAATGAATGCTTACGTTAGCGGAGTGTGTAGTATATGCCCTATAGGTGTGTATTCTTGAGTCTTGACCATGTATCACCCAGTTTGTGAACATAAATACCAAAAGATCTATGACCTTTTTATTATGCAAAGGGCAGAAAACCAAGAATTCACACAAATTAACTGACAAAGGGTAACTGTGCTGTGTATGGTAATGGTCTCATCTCCCAGTTGCATGTAACTTAATGTCTTGATCTCATCAGGTTTTTGCTGACAAACAGAGATAGAAAACAGATCCATTCAGAAGATTGTGTATAATGAGATCAGTAGCATCGTAAAATCCTCTCCACTGACTGTTGGTGATGAGCATCAGTGTGATCTAGTTCTCAAATTGCTATAGCATAGGTGAATACGTATTTATTGTAAGGACATATTACAAAACAACTAGTTTAAATATGAAATAAAAGTCTGGATTTTTTTTCTCCACTTATCTGTGTCAAGTACTACCACCTCTTATTTACTGTCACTGAAAGTCTTGTATATTCTTACTCCTCAGCTTAAGTTATTATGACTTTCTTTACAGCAAAGCAGAAGAGGAAAATGGCGAATGAAGATTATCATATGTTTTCAAGGCTCAGTTAGCCAATGATTAGAAGGAAAACCTGAGTAAGACAAGGCTTGCCTAATATTTTAGAGAATTTTCCTATTAGGAATGGGATGAAGGGAAGCTATGTCTCTGCTCTAAGCTGTTGATAATTGTTGCAAGTGCACGTTTCAGGTAGGTAGGCTAGCTGTCTATAAGTTAGTAAGTTTAACTTTTATTGTTTTGTAATCTCTTTCTTAACAGTTGATCTTTGTCTTCCTCCCTGGTGATCTTATTGCTGTGTGATTCAGTGAACGATTTGTTTTGTTGCCTGACAAAACCAGGCTCATTTTGATACAGGTTGGGGCTTTTTTTAGACTTGTATCTGTGTTGCTCTCACTACTTGTGTGAGCAGCTTTCAGTATGGATTATCATACTTGTTCACAAAAAAAAAAAAAAAGAGTTGGGCATTTCATTAGTAGTAAGTGAAGGAGGAGGTTCAGTTTTCTGTAGTAGAACTCCATGCCAACATGATGCTAGTTGCCATAGCCAGTGTTTGGCAGCACTGCGTTGTGGCAGCGCAGTGCTGGGATCTAACTCTGAACATGTCTGGGTGCATATCCCAGTCACAGCATTTCTGCAGTCTGTGTGGCTGTCTTGACAGCTATTTTCTATTGCAAGACATTCTGTTGGACTATGTAGAAGTATTATTTGCATGCTCAAACTGTGAGGTATGGGAGAAAAAAGGTAGCAGTCTGATTTATGAGTCAATTTTTTTGGGGGTGTGGAACAATAGTGAGGGAACGTAAGATGATGATGATTGGGGAATGGAATGCTTGGTGTTGGTTTTAATTAGAATCATCCTGTTCATCACTCATATTGTGAGATGAAAATGGAAAAGATCTATTATTATAGCACACTCAAAGAAGAAATATTTGTATTAGTTAATGAGCAATTCTAATTGACCTGCCAAATATAATTGAGTTGAAATACAGATCTATTCCAGCAATGTTTTCCTTATTGTAGTGTATGAGAGAAACACAACTGGCATTTTATTTCTCTTACCAGTCTGTACTCCAATGAATTTTGTCTAAAATTAATGCTATTAATTCAGTATTAAACTTCACAGTAATCTGTCAGCTAAAAATTGATCAAGCCCAATCAATAAACATTTTTCTCATGAGCACAAGCCTTCTTATGCCTCTCCCCTTAAAAAAGTAAAAATGTACCACTTGTATTGTGCTCTAGAAGAGTGACTGCAGTAAACCAGAGGAGGAAGTTGATGGATGACTTTTAGAGCTCAGAGCTGAAGATTCTTCTGTGTATTGGTGGACTTTGTGCTTGCCAAAGAGGAACCAGCCATTGAACTTCTCTGATTGTTTTCTCATAGGTGTGGTGCTGTTACATGGCCAGCAAGGTATGTTCTACCTGTCACTGCAGCAAGTCATGTAGAGTGACCTACGCTCTAATCTCCCTTCCAGCAGTGAAACCAACTGAAATAACCCATGCTGTTACTTTACATGTTACTACAAATTAGATTAGAATATTCTGCTCCTGGATTTAATTAGCTGGCAGTATCATTAAAATACTTTCTGGAGCCTTTGGTCTGTAGTATGAAACATGAAGCATTTTTAAGACTTAAACCTCACTAAAAGTGAAGCAGCCAAAGATCCACGTGTCAAGGGAAGGGGTTGAAGAGGTTTGTATTTAGATTATTCCACAGCATAGAACTCAATAAAACTGTCAGGCTAAGTGGGTACAAGCAACCCTTTTGCCCCCCAATTGATACAGAAGACTTTTCTCACTTTGCATGAATGTTTCTGTAGACTGCATCTTCCTCTTAACCATTTTTTTGGCTTCTGACTAAAAAATATGTAAAGAGATGTTCCAGTGTAAGTACTTTGAATTACTATCAAGCTGCCAGATGCCGTACCTAAAAATAGTGGTAGGGAAAAAACCTTAAGTGATTGCTTTCCTTTTCTAAAACACACAGTTATGGCAGTTTTGACATTGTTCCATTTGTGTCATCAAATTCATATAACCTATTGTACTGCAGTGTAAGGCATAAATTTTAGAAGAATGAAAAGTACAGGAAGTTTGATGTGTGAACATAAATTTACTCATCTTTTATATAATGCCTTCTTGAGGTGCTGACGTTTTTAGTACATTAATTGTTCATAATGAATACTCTTGCATAAAACATTTCAAAGGTAATTTTCTGAGGCCAAAGAATGACTAAAAAGTTAATTACTGAAGAGTAGTCAATCTGTATCCAAAAGGAGACTTATGGGATGTGAAATAAACTGACTTCACAGGGAAGAAGTTTGCCTACATGAAAGAATGTGCCCTTCTACAGGTTTGATGCCTTCAAAGAGAAGCCACAGAAATGGTGCTGTCTGGTGCAGAGGCATTATTATTATATTCTTATTATGTGCCACTGAAGGAAAAGGGGGAAAAAAGCTTTGGGCAAAATATTCAGATCTTTTCTGTGTGGAGTCTGTCTCTTCTACGGGTAATACGTGATCAGTTTTGTGCTATGAACTTCAGGGTGGACAGTACTAATCAGTAAAGATAAGGTATATATAAAGAATGTACTTAAAAACAAGGAAAATAAATGAATCATACTGTTTACAGGCAGTAGATTTTAAACAACCTGTGAAATATTTCTTGGCTGTTACAACCTCTCCTAAGAGCTTTTCCTGGTTCATAAAGAAAATTAATGTGAAATCAATAATGGTATTTAAAAATTCACCAAATGTTTCCAAGACCAAGTTTCACTTTCAGGTGCCACTAATGCAACCGGCAGAGTGGGCAGAAATCAGAGTTGACCTTAATGGCAAACTAAAGAGAGAGTGCAAATGGAAAGTGTAGTGAAGAAAGATGCTTTCAGAAGCAACCAGGAGGAAGATCTGCTGGCTCCCCCACAAGAGCAAACCTCCAGAGCTGCCATGGGCATCAGCTTGCTGAAGTTGTTTGTTTGGTGATGTAGTCAAGATGCCATGCTGAATTGCAGCTGAAGGATGCAAACTGGCATTAACGGCTACAAAATATTCACATAATGGTGAAAACCAGCAGAAACACAGTAAACCAAGTTTCTAATCGCATGTTATAACGATATGACCTGCTGGACTTCAAACAATGGAGAGGAAGTGTTTGCTACTTCAAGTTGCCTCATTCTGATATCCCAGAAGACTTGGGATCATTGTGGAAATGGGAAGAAACAAGGTGTATAATTAGATTTGCTTGTTTAGATCCTTTTTAATAGGAGGACAAAGAAGGGTAATACAGCACATAGTGATCTTGCAGCTGTATATGCGCTTAGGCTGCATCTCTGCTGAAGATGTAGTTACAAGTTGTATGAGTTTATACAACTGTGATTACCTGCAGTTGCCACATTTGATCTGTGAAGGTAAATAGGATTTGTCAGTATTCCATCATCTCCTCAGAATAACGCTAAACTGTTTTTCCAGCCTCTCACACAGGCTTGTTCAGAAATAGCAGAAGATCGAGCCAGTAGAGTTTGGGTGTGGTGGCCTTTCCTGAAAGGCTGATTTCCTCTGCTGCTCACCAAGAGTGAGGTTCAGAGAGTTTGCTCTCAGTATTATCTCCAAACACTGTGCCCGTGCTTTCTCAGTGGCATTCAAACAGATTATAAATAGACTGTGTTCTTTCTCATGATGATTTCTAGTTTTGGGAGTTTGTGCGTCTTACACTTCCCCAAGTGTTTTGTTTTTTTTTCTCTGAACTTCAGAGTTAGAAATTTGTTTTTCTTTTAAGGCTAAAATTCAGTTTCACATGGAAGCACTTGACTCCAGAAGCTGCAGCTTCAACCAGCAGATAGGAGAGTCATGACAAAATTGGCAGAATTGTACTGCTCTAAGTACTTTGAGACATATGCTGCTTTTCCTACTCCTGGAAGTAGTCCCACAGATGTCTCATGATTATTCACTTGAGTCATGGTTGCAGAATTGAGTTTTTGGTGTTTTGGATTCCCAGTTTCCTCCACTGCATAATTAAAGTGCAAATTCTAATAGAAGACTGACCTGTTTTAAAACATTGAGGAAGCATTTTACCAAAACTCAGTGTTTTGAGCTTGAACGGCATCCCCTCTTGACTTAACATGTGGTCGAAATGAGACATCTCCAAAGACAAAGAGTTAAAATATGGAAGAATAAACTGGACGTGGCATGCTGCTGTGAGCACTTTGTGTTGTTCTTTATGTGGCTTCCACCAGTGATGCTGTTGTGGTGTTAGTCACTAGGTGGTGCTCTCCTACGTGGTCTTCTGCATTCCTCTTCTCGGGGGGTGAGTGGCCCGGGCTGGAAGCTTTCACCGGTGTTTACTTTGGAAGGGAAGTATGGGAGTTTAAAAAGCTTAGACAGCAACATCTCTTACCCGTTTGGACTAGAGTGACGTTAAGACTGCTGTAGAGAGAGTGGGTAGTAGCTTTGGGCCTGAGAATCCTGAAATGAGAGAGTGCCTTTGTGCCATTTATAACCATCTCTGTTCCCAGGCTATGGACCCTAAGAAATGTGGTGGTGTTAAACCTGTACTTACAAGCAATTTAACTCTGTGCTGCAAAGCTTTAATATCTAGTGTAGCAACAGACAAATAGCTTTTTCCCATGTGTGTTTCACTGTTAAACAAATGAATTATTAGTTTGTATATGCTGTAGCGTGAACACATGGTAGGCACCTGAGGCAACTTTGAGTTTTCACTTATTTGCTTTGTCTTTTTAAAATTGCTTCAGTTTCATTCCGTCAGGGTTTTTATCCTAGAAAAGGAAAACAAATTTCATCTGCCACAGCCTTTTACAGAGGTCAGAATCTTAGATATGTCCTGAGAAGAGAGATTTAAAGATTCATTGATGATCTGAAAATGCTCGGTGCCTTCTCTAAGTTTTCCACAAAGCTTCTGGAACATTTGAATTGATTGAGTCTAACTCAGTTCGGTTTTCAGGCAAGGAAAGTTGTTTTCTTTTTCTTTGCTTGTAGTATTTTTATGAGCAGTGAGGACAGGATACATTCAGACAGAAGGAAAAGAAAGCGTGGAGAAATTGCAATATCAGAAGCTTAAAATATGTATCATTGGTTTGAAAAATGAAAACAATTGTGTAGCTTTTGCATCTAAATTTCAGGAAGTTTTAGAAATGCCATTTTTGGTCTTAGAAGCACTACCTTTATTCAAAGAGGGCTGAGAATGAAAAATATTGATAAGCTCTGCTAAGCATTTTCATATGGAATCTATTTTCAGGCACATACCAGAAAATGTCTTTGTTATTTTTGTGAATGAGACCCTAATCTTGGAATGACTCTTCATTTATCAAAGCCTTTTAAGTCTGCTATTGTGTTTCCAGTCAGATCTTTTCCAGTCACTTCTTCTTTCCTGTGTCAACCTCTTGCAAACTCACCATAGGGCAAAGTTCACAGTTATTTTCCACAGCCACAAGGATTTCCCCTCTCAGGGGGGCACTTGGGCTTTATGCAGTGGAAGCCAAGAACACATTCATGCCAGCTCTAATCAGTTGTGATGCATTTTCTTGTGGTATTTTATATTAAATAGTAAACCCTACTGTTTGTGGTTTAACTTGTTAGCAGTTCAGAGGCCTTTGTTTCATATGCTGCACAGTTAGATGAAATGGTTTAGTGTTTTTTGCAGCACCAGTATTGGTGTCTCATTGTTGGTGGTTTTATTAAGGTTCTCACTTTAGCAGTCATTTAATCATGTTAAAATACTGCTTTCTAGAAACAGAGTTCTGGTATCTGTAGTTGAGGTGTTAGAAACCGTGGTACAGCATGCCAAAGGAAAAATAATTGACTCTTCTTTAAAGGTTTACAATTCTCCCTTTTTTGGGGGAGTGGGAGTGGGGTGGGGAAAGGATTAACAGTGTTGGTGCATAGAGATTCTCTGAAATGTATCTATTTTAAGTTGTTCCAGAGTGTTTGAGTTTATTTCCATGTATTTTATAGGCAAGAAATAGCTGAAATTCAAGGGATAAAAAAGAGCACAAACTCTGTTTGTTCTCCCTTGATTCACTTCAGATTTTAAGACTCTTGGTAGCAACAAGGATTTGTTTTCATACTTGATTGAAATTTCCACCTGCCCATCCTTCTGCAGTGAGGATGTGCCAGTTGTCAGCCCGGCTGCCATCTCCCAGCTTCCCGCAGCTGAGTGGAGCTTTTCATTGGTCTTGGGAAGTGCCTTGCAATCCCTTCAGATGAGAGACTGATGTTTGGGCTGTAGCTTCTCTGATCAAACATACTTTCGTATTTCTCACTGGGTGTTTGTGGCCTTTAGCTGGAGATATGGAGACCAAGTTGTTTGGTTGTGTCAAATAATTGCCTATAAAAGAAGAGAACTGAGGATGCACGGATTAAAATAGAGACAAAGCTGTTCTTGTTAACTGTACTGTGGGCTCAAACTGACAGAATCACAGGCTGGTTTGGATTGAAAGGGCCCTTAAAGCTCATCCAGTTCCAACCCCCTGCCATGGGCAGGGACATCTTCCACCAGACCAGGTTGCTCCAAGCCCTGTCCAGCCTGGCCTTGAACACTGCCAGGGATGGGGCAGCCACAGCTTCTCTGAGCACCCTGTGCCAGGGCCTCAGCACCCTCACAGGGAAGAATTATTTCTTATTATCTCAGTCTCCCCTCTGTCAGTTTAAAGTAATTCCTCCTTGTCCTGTCCCTACAGGCCCTTGTCAAAAGCCACTCTTGAGCCTTCTTGTTGGTCCCTTTAAGCACTGGAAGCTGTTCTAAGGTCTCCCCAGAGCCTTCTCTTCTCCAGACTGACCCAGGCCAGCTCTCAGCCTGTCTCCAGAGCAGGAGTGTGCCAGCCCTCAGCATCTCTGTGCCCTCCTCTGGACTTGCTTCAGCAGCTCCATGTCCCTCTTGTGTTGAGGGCCCCAGAGCTGGATACAAGACTACAGGGAGGTAGGAGGTGTCTCACTAGAACAGAGTAGAGGGGAAGAGTGATGTTTTACCAGGCTTCAGTGTGAGAATTTAATCAGGTTGTTTAGGTGACCTGTGCCTGTTGGAATCCAGTAAATGCCCACATCACAAAATGAAAGCATGGTCAGGAAATCTGGCAATTCTGTGTGTTTTGCTTTGAAAGGGCCAGCCTTGTCAGAGTCAGGTCTCTGGAAAAGTATCACCAGGGTGCCAGTGGGAATCAGATGGGGTTCAAGGGCTGCTGCTCACACAGGCTGCCACTGACAAGCGCCCAACCCAGTGCCTCATTTAGCTTTTCCTTCTGACTATGAGATGTGGCCTTTGGCTGATTCCCTTCCCATCTTTCGGGTGTTCTGGTCTCCTTCTATCACTTGATTGCTTTGTCTTTTGAGAGCTGAGCTCGCAGGCAGGATGAGTCTACAAGTTCCATGTTCTTAGGTGTTTGTGAAGTAAGTAGCGCAATAGGACTGATCTCAGTTAAGATCTTGAGGCACTGCTGCACTACCATTCACTGTTACTATTAATGGCAAAACTAGTTGTAATAGTGTGGAAAGAGGAATGGTTTGGCATTAATGTCAAGTTTAAAGAGTAAAAGCTGTATTTGTGTTATTACTTCTGGAGAACTGTAAGCATCTCCTTGAATGGGAATTCAGTTTATGCCCTTACCCTATATAACCTCCTTGGTTTCAAAACAGGATTTAATGTCATTAATGCAAATTGGCATGAAGTCAAGGGAATTTTTTCCAAGGAATTCAGGTTATTAATTTTGTAAGCACATGGTATCAGAAGGATTATTGAGAAACTTAATACCAGCCTTTTTTCCCAGCTATCTCAGATCTGGCTTGTATCCCTTGCCCTTTTGCCTCTGCTGCTTTCCATTTGACAAAATGGCAAACGTCCTTCTAACATTTTGGCATCCTTCAGGATATTTCATGTTGCTCTTGCTCTGTCTTATCCAGGCACAAGGGATAATTGTGTGGTCTGATCATGATATGGGAAGTTGGTCAGCTCTCCTTATATTCTCAAGGTTGGATATAGAGGAGGAGTCCTTTCCAGTGTCGCTGTGTGTTAATTATTGGAACTCATCAATGAATTAGTGTATATGGCTAGTATTTAGTTTTATGTGTTCCTCTCCCTTTTCTGCAACGTTTTTCTTTCGAGCTGTTTTGTTTGACAGTACTTCTTTCCATGATTCTGAAGTAGTGATTTAAGCTACCCTACTGATGTTGGCTTTGCTTGTGCTCTAGAAATCCTTTTGTGCATTGTAATTTCTGCATTTCACGAAAATCATTTAAAGTTATTTGTATACTGGGTACCCTGTGCGTAGTTCATTCTCCTTGACAAAATGTAATCAGTTGCTTTGCATCATTCCTCTTAAGCTACACTTAGAATCTTCTTTCATTTATCCAGAGAAGGACCTGAACCCTGACCCCAGCACTGCTTGAAGTCTTCCCTGATAGGCAGAGATGAAGCTTGAGGTATCATAATGTCTAGTGAGGGGTGTCACACTGAAGTGAATGAGAACCCAATGGGGTGGGCTTGTTGCAGAGGGCTATAGATGGGAAGGAATGTGACTCTGTATGGAAGTGGCTGCTCTGGAGCCCTTACAATTGCAAGATGTAGCTGAAAGCTGGAGAGAAGCCAGGAGGGTGTGCTGAGCAGCATATGATTTCCCAGTGTCAGTCCAGGGAGTTAAAAACATGCTTTAAAGGGGGGTTATCTTTGGAAATTGATGCCCACGTGGATCTTGGATCTAAAAGTGAATGAGTTGGAGAATTTTGCTATGGTATTTTGCTTCACAGAGGGAGAGTGGCCTTGATAAGCAGTAAAGAAACAAGACTTACTGTGATTCTCAAGGAGGCTCTTTCAGCAGAAGAAATAGAAAGCATGGAAAGACAAATTACAGGATGTGGTATAAGAAAGGATTAATTCAGATCACATAGATAAGAGTGTTCCCAAAGTACAAGATACTCACTCCTTTGGGAACATCCCCACGTAAAAAGTGTTGGATGCCTTAGCCATGGCATGACGCATCTGTGGGTATTTAACCTCCTTGCTGTAGCGTGTCTGTTACTGCACTCTTCTGTTGTATAGATGTGTTCCAGGCATAAAAGTTGAAGAGACAATATTTCATCTTTATGGAAGGGTAGGCTGGATGAAAGATGTTAAAAATAAGCCTGGGGATTTTTCTTTTGGAGGGCAAGGATGTGTGTGATAATGTCAGGTGTAAAGGAAAATTCTGAAATTTAAAATGAGGATGTTTCAAGTGACATGGTTCCTTCTGAACTTGAGAGGAAGAGAGAAGAATAGTAACAGCTGATTTCTTGTCACAGATTAGCTGTCAGAATGAGCAGATAATACTTTCTTAATGGCATAATGGCATCCAAAATAGAGATCCTCTGGATCAATCTGCACAGCCCCTATTAAAATAAGAAGAAAAGAAATGGGAGTCATTATGAGAGGTATACAGTGACAAAACACAAGATAAAAGAAAGCTGGATTAACTAGTTCAGGAGAGGTATTTTGCCTTTTCTCTGGTAATTTTTCTTCCATTCCTCTGCTTCTTCCTTTTGGTTTTGGTTTGTTTCTAATAGTATGCCAAGAATTAAGTTTCCAATGAGCTGATTTAAACAGGTTGAGCAGATATCTAAGGGAGCAGCCATTGGTAAATCAAGTAGGATCACACAGGTAGAACTAGAGATTAGTTGACCACCCCTTTGTAACTGCAAGGCTTTGCTTATCCGGTCCCTCAGTGCAGCATAACAGGGATGTGACACATTGCTTTTGTAGGGAGAAGTGCCAGAAATCGTGGAGTGCAGATCAAGTCTTGTGAAAGAAAATCAAACCCATTGGAAACTTGTTTGATGGGTTTAATTAACTTAAAATTCAATCTCTTACTTCTAGAAAAGAGTGCTTGATGAAATGGAGACACTTGGATATGAAACCATCTTCTAAACCACTTGGAATTCATTCTGATAAGAGTGATTTTTGACTAAGCTTTATCTCAGGTTAAATTTTATAGCAAAATGTCAGGCAATGCAAACCAGTATGATCTGAAAAGAAAGAGGAAAATCCTATTGGGTTCTGATAGCTATATATTGTACCTGTCAGTCTGGTAACTACAATATCTGACCATCTCAGCCTTTAATGTGTCTAGCTTCAATATTTCTTTACAGCTAAAACTGGTTTTAAAGGTCAAAGTCAACTTCTTAAAATCCACTGAGAATGTGAGAACTTATTTCTATGGAAAGTTTGCCTGTGTGTAACAGGTGAAGATATATTTCAGTATGTTGGAGTTTTTCTGAATGTTTTATTTATAAAATGTATCTTTCCCAGGCATACAACCAGCACAAACCTAAATATAAACCTTGCATAATAAACTGATAAAAAGCAAAACATGTTCCATGACCTTCAGTCTTGCATTTTTCACCCACAGATACTGTTCTCAATCCATCTTTTTGCCCAGGGAAAAGGCAGGATTTGTAATAGTCCAAGAGAGTGAAAAATCTCAATCCTTGCTATGCTAAGGTGAAGGTTCCAAGTGAAAGGATCATCTCCCAAGACGTCTTTATCAGTGTTTTAGTCTAATTTACTCAGACTTTATGTATTTTTAGATTATCTTCATCCTAGTATTTGAGCATTACCTCCTACAGCCCACATATGGAAGGAAAGACTCTTGTATGTTGCTGGTAGATACTTGGGAACAAATGAGAGCTCAGAAGGAATAAGCCTGAATGGCTAATGACAACTTTAACACTTGTAAGCATTTGCTCAAGATGCATCAAGTTCTGACCTGGCATCAGTAAGGTCTGCCTAAGTCTGAGTGCCCCTGAATGGTAACCGAGGAGCAAAATGCTAGAATCACAGGCTGGTTGGGCTTGGAAGGGACCTTAAAGTTCATCCAGTTCCCACCCTCTGCCGTGGCCAGGGACACCTTCCACTAAACCAGGTTGCTCCAAGCTCCATCCAACCTGGACTTGAGCTCTGCCAGAGATGCGGCAGCTGCAGCTGCTCTGGGCAACCTGTGCCAGTGCCTCACAACTTGCACAGGGAAGAATTTCTTCCTACTGTCCAATCTAAATCCCCCCCCCCCCACCCCGTCAGTTTAAAGCCATTCCCCCTTGTCCTGTCCCTACAGGGCCTTGTCAAAAGTGCCTCTTTAGGTTTTTTTGTAGGCCTCCTTTCGGTATTGGAAGACTCTGGTAAGCTCTCTTCAGAGCTTTCTCCAGGCTGAAATGGTCTTCCTGAAGCTGTAGTGGACAGTTCTAGCTGGTCTTACATACCATGGGATGACTGTGGGGGAGAGCCAGGGCAGGAAGAAGCTTATGTGGTACAAACCCTGTTCACTTATATATTGAAGTAAGCACAAGGATTAGCTGTGCCTTGGCCTCAGCAATGTCTGTGAAGCAGCTATGAGGTTGTTCAGCAGCAAGGGTGGGACTCTGTTCAGTCCCACTCATAGAATGGGCTACAGGGAAAAGTTGTGTCCAGTTAGGATGAGGAGGAGAGATGTAAGATACAAATTCATAGGAGCTTCCATTGTTCATGAAATAATTTTTATACCTTGCACTTTGTTGGCATGCAAATACTGGAGTCTTTAGTGGGCTGCACAAGTATGAAAGAAGTAGCCCTATGAAAAAAGGATGAAGTTGGACTCTCTAATGCCGTGCTGACAAGCGATATAGTATTTGTTCTTTGATCCTTCTCTTTCAGGTTTCTAATTTGGTGCTTTCCCTATTAACTTTCTCATTTCTTTCTGTGCAGTACCTCAGAGGCCACTGTACCTCTTATCATAGCATTTCCAGTTTATAAGAGGGCAGAGGGAGCAGAGAATTCACAAGGTAGTTGTGAATCTTTCATCTTCATCTCTATATCCTGTAATTTCTTTAAAGTACTAATTCTTTCTTTCTTGCCACCAGAAACAAGAATTTACTTGAATGTCAAACAGGCCTTTAATGAATCCCACAAGATAATCATAGCAGCAGCTGTCCAAGTTAGTTTTTCTAAATAATTCTGTATGATCTTTACCTAAGTATTTAAGCTTTAACTTAAGAGTCTGTCTTTTTCTCCTCTTACACAGCCGTCTGAAAACAGGGATGTTTTGTTAATTTACTAGTTAAGACGCTCTAAGTGCCTTAGGCTCAGATTGTGATACTCAACACTGAGCTCCTCAAATGTGCCAATTGAAATGAAGCACATAACCATGAGGAGTGAGGCACCCCTGGGCAGTCAACATTGCAATCATGGTATTGTTGATAAAAATACTTAGAAATGCCTTGAAATAATATTAGCTAGCATGCAGCAAAGGTTGGCACCTCTAAAATGGTAGTTACTAAATAATCTTACACTTTACTAACTTGGTTCAACAGAGGTTGTAGCTGAAGGGTTTATTAGCTTCCTCTAAGGAAGCACTGAACACATACAATGTTTTTCCTGTACTCTACTCTTTAAAAGTCTCTCATACTAGGAAGGGTAAATGACAGTAAATAAAAGTTTTGTTGACTTGTCTTCTAACATCCGTGTGTTCTATGCATCACTAGCAGATGCTTGTGTCTTTCTTTTCAGCCTAAAAGAAGTCTGAGAGTATTCTAAATTTGAATCGCCTTATTCACACATATATGCCAGTCCCAAAACGAGGATGTGCAGCCAACATGCAAGGCAGCCCCTTCATATAGGAATCCTACTGTGACATCTCTGTCTGGTTCCCAAGAGACAACTCTTAACACCAGAACTGATTTAATGAGAGGCAAGGCAGACAGCCGGTTTTCAGGCTGTTCACGTTGCCTCCTCCTCTTCTGAGTCTGCCAGGGTACAAAGTCCTTGCATAACCCAAAGACTGAACATCAAGATAGCAGGTCTCTGTAAAAGATGAAAGCTTTCTTGCACACTGTGAAGTTAATATTAGGAAGTTTTATAGTGGTGCTGCGTGGTCATGTTTGCCATAACAGAGCCCCTCTGCTCTGGAGCTGGGCTTGTTCAGCCTGGAGAAGAGAAGGCTCAGAGGAGATCTTAGAGCAGCTTCCAGTGCCTAAAGGGGCTACAAGAAATCTGGAGAAGGGCTTCAGACAAGGGCCTGTAGGGACAGGACAAGGGGGAATGGCTTTAACCTGACAGAGGGGAGACTGAGGTGAGACAACAAGAAATAATTCTTCCCTGTGAGGGTGGTGAGGCCCTGGCACGGGTTTCCCAGAGAAGCTGCAGCTGCCCCATTCCTGACAGTATTTAAGATGAGGTTGGATGAGCTTGGAACAACCTGCTCTAGTGGAAGGTGTCCCTGCCTATAGCAGGGACTTAGAACTGAATGAGTTCTAAGGTCACATCCAGCTCTAACCATTTTGCGATTCTTGATAATGATATGCCTGCTTGTCTATTAACAGAAAAGGTAACTGCAAAGCTTTAGAGCTTCATTTTTGACCAGCATTTCTGCATTTGGTTTCTACTCCAAATTATTTGTGTCTGGAAAACAAGGATATGAATCAGCTTTCTCATACTACACTGGCGTTATTTCCATATATCTTTAACAAGTTTTCATTGTGTTTAGTGACAGGTTTGTTCTCAGCAGTTTTCAATCCCAGCCTGATCAGTTGCACAAACAGGGACATTTTTACTTCATGAACTTCATTTTTCTTCCACTGATTGCATTACCTTCATGCTGACACCTTTCAGGGCATCCCTCAAGAGTGCTGTGTTTCACACATGCTTTTCTCAGAAGAAGAAAAGATTCATTTTTATGGGTTTTTTTTTTTTTATTAGCTCAGACCTGTAATCTCGAGTTCTACTGCACTTTTTCCCTTCAATTGTTTCAGATTTGCAAGTAAGATGTTACTAGTAGCAGAGGAAGGCTGCAGTCCCTTCCAGTCTGTTCTCAATACTGCCTGCCGGCTGATGCAGATTGGCACATTTACAGCCCAGGCAGACAGCAGCTGTGTAATCCAGTGGCATTTCCTTCTAAAATCTTTTGCATGGAAGAGGAGCTTGAAAGGGACATGAAATGAAGTAACAGTTTGGGGAGAAATCCAATTCCAACCCCAGAGGCAATACTCCACTAAGCAATAAATCTTCTTGTCTGTGCGTACAGGAAGAATAAGACACTCCTGACTTGGTAGCTGTGCCTGTACAGCCAGGCAGGTGCCTGCAGACCTGCTGCCCTCCTCATCTGCCTCAGGGACCTCTTTGACCATGCTGTAATTCCCTTTCAGTGTATGCCCTGGCTTTTCTTTCCCATGGAAACCAGGACACTGTTGAAGGAGGATGGGAGAGGTGCTGTGTGCCTTATTTCAGCACGACGTGGCTTTAGGACATGAGCAGGGAGCAACACCAGAGCCAGACACAGCTCTTTGGGGTTTTTAACTTGCTAGGTATCCAATAGTTTCAGGCAGTCAGGCAGTGTCTGATGTGAAAGCACCCTAAAAGGAAAACTGGAAGCATCTGATTTGTATGGAGCAGTACCTGCTAAACTGGGAGGAAACAGAGACTTTTAACTAGTCACTGTTGCAAAGTCAGACAGTTACATAGCTTCAAGGTAGCAGTGCCTCTCAACTAATTCCAACCAATCTGTCACTTGGCTTTGAGAAAGAGTGAACAATAGTCATTCTGTAGCAGAAAACATTGGTATCTGCTATGCTATTGGTATCTGTTATGCACGTCAGTATTGGAAGGATGATTTCTGTGTGATTTCACTCCTGAGATTCCTGTAAAGAGGTTTTTTGGACTTCTTTTTCCACAAAAATAAGCTTGCTTCTAAATTTCCCATTAAAACAAATGCTTTTGATCAAAAATGCAGTTTCTGCCACATGAACAGCTCTTACTACACTAACAACTGTTTCCTCAGGTTACTTTAAAAAATGGCTTGCTTTTACGGTTGCCTAACTTCAGTTTCCTGTCCTTCAGTGCATGGAGCTAACCCGGAGGAATGAAGGTTGAGTTACCTTCCTGTGAGGCCAGTGAGGAGCCCTCCAGCCTCCCTGTCCAAGCTACTGTTCCAACAGTAAAATGGGCTTTTCTGTCTTGGCTGGGGCAAGGAGGTTGCCACCTCTTGCAGTAGGTGGCATGTGGCAGTGATAGTTTAGCAGGAGTCCAACATAGGAAACCAGACCAGAAAGGAGACACAGAAATGCAAACTGCAGCTCTGCAGGGACCTGCCTTACCTACACAGCGAGGTGTAATTTAGCTTTGAGCTATCTCAAAATAAAAGGCTTGAGGATTTTTCCTCTCCCACCTCCCTTTTACATCACACAGGTATTCTTCTCTTTAGCAGTATCTTTAGGCTTTCAGTTCCTCTACCCAGCTACAGTCTGTTCTGCTTCTGGGAAAACTGGGGAAAAGGAAATGCAAATGGAAAATACATCCCCTTGTTTCTATCCATCTCTTTCCCCGTGCACTTTGGTACAAGAAACAAAATGTGCAGATCTTAGAGCTCCTCTTATTTAAGCCCCAATTGCTTCCCTTAATGTTTTCTGTAGTGATTTCAGCTACACTCTTCAAGAAGAAACAAACCACTTCACATTTAAAAGCCACAAATTGTTGCTTCCATTTTGTCAAAAAGGCTGGGCTCCTTCCAGGTTTAGAAATACGCTCAAATCTGCCAAGTTTTGTCAAACATTACGTTCCTTTAACAAGCAAGATTCTTATGCTTTGGATTAAAGAGATGGAAAACGACCATTCAAATGCTTCCTGTAAGAGGGAAGGTTCTGTATCTTCTTGAGTGCAGATATGGAGGAGGAGGAATGTGGAAAGACAAAGTAAAAGGGAAAACAGCAGACAGAAATAGCCAGCTGGGGGCCAATCTGAGTTTATAATTGGTATCAGATTCTGCCAGTCTTACTTGTGTGGTGCAATCCCTATTGATTTCTGGAGGTTCCTCACAGGCTAAGCTAATTTTTAACATAAATAAGTGTTACTGAATCTTGTCCTTGAGAAGCAGGGATCAGGGAGCTGTTATCAATTCAACTGCTGTATTCCTGACTGGCAAGCCTGCTCATTTCAGGGTTAATTAACTGATTCCTTAGACTGGAAGTGTTGTGGAGGAGCATGATCATTACCATTTATATTCATTCTAATATGATGTATTCCAACTCCCCCTCCATCATGTCTTACAGCGAGTGATCTGGTGAAGGAGGATGACAAGTCTTTGCGAAATGATCTCTAATTCTGCCAGGTACTCAAGTCATATAGCAGTGCAAGATCAGATACGGTGTGAAAGGCAATAATGCACACATTTTTCATTCCAGACTATTTTTTAAGCTTGCATGATGCAAAACCCCATCATTACTAGGCAGCTCACTCACTTTTTATATGAACCTTTGCTACCTTATCCCACTCCAGTGTGCAGGAAAGAAACATTGATTTGAATTCTGCCATGGTGCTATACATCTTAATAACACTCTGGAGCAATTGGCAAGGAGGCTGGATTCTGGGGCTGGATCCACTCTTGCTGCCAGGAGGCAATGTGGCAGAGAGAGGCTATAGCTGTGGCTCATTTAAATGGCCCTGGCTTCTCCATCTGTATTTTCCTTCCCTGTGCTTGCAGTGCTTGAAGATGCTGATTTGTTCACATTTTCCTCTGTTCATTAATGTATATGTCCTTAAAGGTGCAGCTCTTTGAAATAGTTATGTGTATTGTCTATCTGAAGGATTAATCACGAGGTGCTTAAGGTGAGAAGGTTCTCTGGAGAGGTTCCACATGTCAGCTAGTCACTCTGAATGGCTGTTTCAAGTTAAGTTCCTTGGCTTTTGGAAGTGACATTTAGTTTGATGTGTGCCAGCAGTGCAATCTACCTAGCCCTGCAAGGTGCAAATATTAACATTAATGCGTATTAAGATACTGTGAGTTAGTTCTTTTAACTGAAATATAGAGTGGGTTTTCCAGCAGAGTCAAGCAAATAACTCCGATTTACACTGGCTTGAGGATTTGGGCCGTTATCGCTTCTTTATATCCTCTTTAGAGGAGCTAAAGATAGCTCCGGGAACATGGCAAGTAACTGTATGTTTAGTCTAACTAGTAGTAATGTTGGGAATCTTTCTCAGAAATTGTTCTGCTGGGTAGCTGATTCCTTGGGGAATAGTTACTTATGTAGTTCAATCCTCCATCCTAGGCCTGCCTCTCAGGTATATTTTCCTTCTCAGCTATCCCATCTGAGTGAAATTGCTCTGATGATCCAGGATATCTGTGTGTCTGACCAGCCTGTCTTTCTCAAGAGGTTCTGGACCAGCTGCATCCATGGTGTGCCAAGCAGATACCCCAGCAGCAGCCCTGTGCCTCACTCCCAGCATGCTTGTATGGAAAAGGTGCAAAAGTTGCTCTGATACATTCTGAAAAGCTCTGATGTAAGTGCACGAGTGCCAAGTAATGGAAGTGCAAATGGATGCTCCATCCCTGGCAGTGTTCAGGGCCAGGTTGGACAGGACTTGGAGCAACCTGGTCTAGTGGAAGGTGTCCCTACTTGTGGCAGGGGGTTGGAACTGGATGAGCTTTACAGTCTCTTCCAACCCAAACCAGTCTATGATTCTGGGGTTGCTCTGACAGCTCCCAAGTGGCTCCTGCAGCACTGCAGGTCATATCATTTTGGTGCTTGTTATTTGTTTAAAAAACTGATTTTGTTGATAGCATAATTTTAATGTGCTTTTCTTGGGCCTTTCCCCCTCTTATTAAGTATACTGGGAGTACATCTGCAAGCACTAGTATGCTGAGGTGCATATGAATTACTGGTGATGCTCATCATCCCCTATGCTACTGTTGCTATCTCCAGTAAACGCTCATGTGCCTGCATGCCTGTGTAAAGGCACAGATGCATGTGCACAGCACCTGATCCTGCTTCTTAATTATTTTTAGCCCAACTCCTGGAGTTGTTCTGCTTCCTGCTGATAAGTGGAAAACTGTAGTAGTGCTGTTCCATTTCACCAGCCTCTCAAGTGTAGAAATTATGGTAAATTGGAGAACAAGTGAGATTAGATTGATAGTTACACCTCCTGCTTTAATTAGCCAAGCACAGGATCTGTGGAGACAAGGATGGGAAATAAGACTTTACCATGGTGAGAGTGCTGGAGGTTCTTTACTTTCAGTTCTTTCTTGTCTGTCTGCTCACACTGAGAGTGAACCCTTCTGTGATGTGTGGTTTATTTACAACTGCCCTGACTATGCTACATCAATAGTTTCCCTGACCTTGGCTCCATGATTATTCAACAGAGCATTGTAAATTATCTTGTCACCAGAATCTCCATTTAGGCAAGTATAATCACTTCCTTGTAAGAACCCAGGCCTGGTGTACAGAAACAAAAAGTCTGCTGCATAATAATGAGCACAGCACACTATTAGGGATCAAAAAAACCCTTTACCATATGGAAAACTACCACATATGGGTGCTTGCAACCTAAACATCGTTAATTTGTGCAAAGTGCTTAGCAATCTTTGGCAAAAAGGATGAAAAACTATAAAATATTATTTTTAGCTGCATTATAAAATGCAGCATGCCCCATGTTTGATCTAACGCGGTATTGAGTCTTTCTGTGCCTCACTGCAGTGACACTTGGCAGTGCTGCAGTCACTACTTGGCAACGCTTCTGCAGGCTCCATATTGCAGGGAGCGTACTTTGCTTTATTGACTCTCTGATCAATGTGACTTACAGTCTAGAATTTCTACACCCTGGTAATAAAACATGAAATGCTGGTTCCTTCCAGTGCATCAGAGGGGTGGAATGGAGCGATGGTGTTCTGCTTGCTACAAGCAAATTGTATTACAGAGATAAAGAATCAAATGGCTGTGTGTCTGCTGGTGTGTATATACACACATGTGCATACTGATGCCTTCAAGGATATGTATTCTTGCTTGGCTGTAGTAGCCGGACTGAAGGAGAAGTAAAAGGGATTGGCTATGATAGCAATGGTTGTGTCCAGTGAGCTAGAATCAATTTAAGATGTAGCATATTTATAGACTCACAGAATCCCAGCCTGGTTTGGGTTGGAAGGGGCCTTAAAGCTCATCCAGTTCCAGCCCCCTGCCACAAGCAGGAACACCTTCCACTAGTCCAGGTTGCTCCAAACCCTGTCCTACCTGGCCTTGAACACTGCCAGGGATTGGGCAGCCACAGCTTCTCTGGGCAACCTGTGCCAGTGCCTCACCGTCCTCATAGGGAAGAATTTCTTCCTGATACCTAATCTCAATCTCCCCTTTGTCAGGTTAAAGCCATTTTCCTTTTCCTGTCCCTTGCAAAAATTCCCTCTCCAGATTTCTTATTGGTCACTTTCAGCATTGGAAGACTGTTATAATGTCTCCCTGGAGCCTTCTCTTTTCCAGGCTGAACCAGCCTAGCTCTCTCAGCCTGTCTTGGTAGCAGAGGTGTGCCAGCCCTCAGAGCACCTCTGTGGCCTCCTCTGGACTTGCCCCAACAGCTCCATGTCCCTCTTGTGTTGGGGTCCCCAGAGCTGAATGCATTACTTCAGGGTGCTCTTGTGAGAGCAGAGTAAAGGGGAAGAATCACATCCCTTTACCTGCTGGCCATGCTCCTTTTGCTTAACTTCAGCAGAGAATTACACTTTCCCTTCTTACATCTCAGAATGATGGGAAATGTCCCTCCCATGAAACAACCTTTTGGTATATCTCTGACCAACTTATCAGCAACTTTCCATTTCTCTCTCGGAAACTTTAAATGTGGAGCCTTGGGCTGCTAAATTACTGTTACTGTATATGAGGAATCACACTATTTTGTTCTTACTCCAAAGATTTTACAATTAGTCTTCAAGCACTGTACTTTCTCCTCCCGCTCTCCATAGTAACAGGAGAGCTGTTATTTTGGTATGTTTTTGTTAGGAATGTAGTTAGTATTCAGTGAATAAACTCAGAAAGCAATATTTCGCATAGAATAATTATGAATATGTATTTACTTGAATAAGCTGTTGATTTTGCATGAATTCTGCACACGGTTTCATAGGCAAATATGCTAATGATCAATGTGTGAAATTTTACTTTATTTGGGGCTTGTCAGACTGACTAACATAGTGATCCAAATCCAGAAAATTATTTCCTTGTGCCTAAGGAACCGTAACAATTATAGGAATATTCCAGGGAAGCTGATTAGTGTTACATCAAACCTTTCTCTATGGATGTGATGACTTTGCAGCAATATTTTCAAACAGAATATTCTTTTGCTGTTATCTCTTGGCATTGGTATTCAATCAAGTCCTCATAGCTGTATTAGCTGATGCAGGAGACCAGTTTCCTTAGGATCCTTTCACGTGGTCTCTGACAAACACTGGACACCACTATGGGCAATGATGCCCATGGGCAGTGAATTACACAGTCCCGGTGGGCAATGGCTGTCTCAGCAGGCAGTGGGGAATAGTGGGTGTCATCTACCTGGGCTTTAACAAAGTTTTTGGCTGTTTCCAGTAATATCCTGGGTGCTGAGCTGGAGACATGAGGACCAAGCAGGAGAATGACAAGCTGAATGGAAAGTTGGCTGGACCACAGATCTCAAAGAATAGCATGCAGCAGGTCTAAGTTGAACTAGTGAGTGATTGTTACTAGGCTGGACCACAGGGCTCAAAGAATAGCATGCAGGAGGTCTAAATTGAACCAGTGAGTAGCTGTTACTAATGGGTGTTCCTCAGGGTCAATAGCTGACGCTATTTTGAGCAGGGGTGTGGACCAGGGACATGAAAGGTCCCTTCTGGCTTATTTTATGGTGAAAACTTCTAGTGAATTTTGCACTTGGAAAAGTACTCCTCTTATCTGTATTTTGGATATCTTTCATGTCTCAGTAAATTCCAACAGAAAGGCATCCAAAGAATGGGAGTTTTGCCAAAGAAATGAGTGCTGAGACCAATTTGTATTATGACAGTCTGGCTATGAATTTATAATTGAAGCACTCTAAAAACTAGCTGGTTCCATACCTACAGGTCTCTGTCGCTGAACATTAATCATCTGCTTCTAGGGATGTGGCCTATCTGACTACACTAAATGGGCTATGCAGCCCCACATACGTATGAAGACATGTGACTGCTCTTCACTGCAACTGTCAAAGAGCCAAGCATACAATCTAAGTGTGTCCCACACCACTTAAATATGGAGGAGTATGTAGAGAAGTTCTAACCTGTCCTAAGTTTGAGTCAATGGGAATTGTGCCATTGATATCAATGACAGCAAGAATGTCAGTTCCCCTCCTTTAAACGGGCATATAAATCCTAGAGGTGTTTAATGCAGAGATAACGTAGGTAGGCAGATTTATACAAAAGCACCAGTTGGGTTTTGTGGTTTTCTTCTTTGAGATGTGAGATGTCGCTTGCAAGCTGAATTTAGTAGTTCATTCTTGATGAAGAACCAGAAAACCATTTTGATGTGAGCTTGTACATGAAGGAATATATTTTGCACTTCAGTTGGCATCTCTTCTTCTAGTTCTGTGACTGATGTGCCCAAGGAAGCATGCATCAAAAGGTCCTCTAAACTGTTTAAGAAGCTTTCTTAAGCCCCCAAAGACTATTTTATTGTACGGAGAATAAATGTACAAGAAGAATTAAACCTGGAGGAATAGCTACCTGGTGCAGGATTTCTCAGCGCTGCTCTACTAATGTAACTGTTTAAACAGATTGAGTACAAGATGTGTTGCTTGCCATTTCCCGGAATAAAGAAATGAGCTGTTGAGTATTAATGCACTGTTCCAATTATGGTTATGAAATACTGAATCAAGTCTTTCTTTAACAAAAAAAAAAACAACCCAACACTTGGAATTAAACAGTTCAACAGAGTTAATAATATTCCAGATGGGCCTGTATTTGGCGCTTAGAAGTGTGTGAAAGGAAACATTTTCAACCAGAAGTTTGAATGATTTATAGAAGTCCTTAAGAGAGTTTTCACTAGGAAAGATGCTCTTTCAACCTTTGCATGTTTGGAGCTAACAAAGGAAGTGACACTCACTGTGTGAAAATCTTGGCATTGGTGAAAAACACACATGTTCACTAGCAGAAGTGCCTGAAATCATACAGTTGAGACCCCTAGCAAAGCCAGGTTCTCTGTGCACTCTTTAGTGCCTTATTTCCCTGCTAGTAAAGGAGGAAGAGTAGTAGTTTCTTACCTTGAAAAGGTACTGAAAATAGGACATATTTGTGATCATGGGGTAGATAGGTACCATGGTTCTGATACCTATTGCAAATTGTGGAGAATAAAATGAGCTTCTGCTTGCAAGCTAAACCTTGCCTTTGTTCTGGAAGAAACCAGACAGTGGGCCAAAAAGAGAGAGTTCTATGTTTGACAACAATTTTAGCCTATAACGTTGGGCAGCCTTGGGACTATTGCAAACAGTAGAATGCAGAGTTATAAGCTCTTATCCAAAAGCAAACATTATCTTACTCAGTTGACTAATTGTATCCCACAGCATCCCTGTTATAACCACAAAGTATTTAATAGGTATTTAGCTTTCTTAAATGCAAGTCAGCAGCTGGAGTTAGGAAAATAGTTATCATGGTGCAGTCAATCAGTCTCTACTGGTTATCATGATTCATGGATTATATTAAGTGGAGGAGCAAGGAAACAGATTACACACACTTCATGTGTTACATTAAATCAGTTATTAATAGGCAGCTGGGTATCTTACTGCCTTGTACTCTGTTACGAACTTGTGAGAACGACAAACAGCAGAGCAGAATCTAATAGACTGCCCCAAAACCACCTTTTTTATCAATTATGGTTTTAGCCTGGTGTCAGTTAATGGAAATTACCAAATTTTGCATCCTGCCTCTTCTGTGATTTACACCCCATTCCCCCATCAAGACTTTGGAGAATATGTCTCTTGCAGGGGGTGCGGAAATGACAACATATGGCTTCTGCCTCATATTACATCCATTTGTTAAGTTGCCGATTTAGCCTCTTTTATTCCTGCAAAGCCTGAGAGATGCTCCAGTGCTGCTAGCTCCCATTGCCACAGAAACTTTCTCCTTGCCAAAGTCCCCCCTTTTATTCAAACTTCCCTTTCCTTTATTCCACCACCTTAAGGCTTTCTGTCTGCTATTGTCACTGTCTTTCTTTGCACATACAGCTTCCTGATTATTCATAATTTCTGGGCCCAGGTTCAGCAAGTCTGTTTGGAGATGATAGTTGCTCTGCGCACACAACTTCCTTTCATATTCATTGTCCTGAGACTTATATCAAGCTCATAAGAGCTCATCCTTTTTAATGAAGACAGGCTGAAAGAGCTGGGCTTGGAGAAGAGAAGGCTCCAGGGAGACCTTATAGCAGCTCTCAGTGCCTAAAGGGGCCAACAGGAAATATGGAGAGGGGCTTTTGACAAGGGCCTGTAGGGACAGGACAAGGGGGAATGGCTTTAACCTGACAGAGGGCAGATTGAGATTAGGCATTAGGAAGAAATTCTTCCCTGTGAGGGTGCTGAGGCACAGGGTGCCCAGAGAAGCTGTGGCTGCCCCATTTGTGGCAGTGTTCAAGGCCAGGTTGGATGGGGCTTGGAGCAACCTGCTCTAGTGGAAGGTGTCCCTGCCCATGGATTGGATCTAGTTGAGCTTAAAGGTGCCCTCCAACCCAAACCATTCTGTGATTCTATGAATAGATGGCATTCTTATTTATCTGTTTTAAAATACTAACAAATGGTTCCACAGACAAATAATTTGATTCCAGCCCTTCCTAGAGCTGTCATGTGCTGACAATCACATGGCTTTATCCTGTGTCACGATCCTTGTTATAATTGAAAGGCAGATGCAGTGTGATTAGGAATTTCATTAATTAATTCTAATTATTGATAATGACCCAGAGTGAGCCTTTAATGTTTCATTTCCAATTCCATCTTCGTGTATAAGCAGTATATCTCTACCTTCTAGTCACTGTAAATTTAAGACACATCAGAACTACTTCCTTTCACTTGTTTAGTTTTCCAAGTTTTCATTCTTTTCCCCTTTACTGCTGCCTGACCTTGGAAAAAGCTCTCCTTGCAGCCTGCATGTTGGATCTGTGAGGGTGTGCTTTCTGTCCGTATATACTGAGGCAGGTTCTGGTGAAGCACTGTGCTCTTCAGGTTGTGCTCACTGCTCTCTTCTGCCTTGGGAGCTGAGGGAGACTCTGCTTCCCCTTCGCCCTCACCATGAATTTATCCCCTTTAAAAGGGTTTTAGAGGTTGCTCATTTCCTTCTCGTTCTTGCTTGGTTTGTGCATCATTGCAAAAGAGCTTGGTAGTGAACCTGATCATGCTGTTTTTCTCCTCTCTGCCTTCTTCAGTACCCTCTGTGAAGTGTATCATGTGGTCTTCATAACTTTTCCATTCGTTCAGCGTGTTCAGATGAGTCTGACTTTTGAGTGTTTAAACCAAAATGTATTCAAGTGGGTGGAAAAATTCCTAATTCCCTCAGTTTCTGGGCCTCATAAACTTGGCTTGTTTCTCCAGATCTTTGTGCCTTCTGTATAATTATTTATGACTCTGTAAAGTCAGTGGGAAGTTCCTAGAAATGTTGCCCACATGGAATATGAGGGTTTCACACCCCCTTTGCATAGCTGTGAATGAGCTAGAAAACCCAGTTTGTTGGGCTGATCCTAATAACACCAATAATTTGGAGTTCATGTTGGGCTTAGGCAGGCAAAGCAAAGCACCGGCAGCTCTGCCTAGAAAGTATAGGGAGAAAAGCCAAACCTCATAAACATTTCCTTTCAGGGAACATAGGTTTTGAAACAATGTAAATAAAGACATTACCAAAACCATGTTTTTCTTCTAGGAAAGGACCATCCAGGATGGAGGGTTTTTCCATTTAGGAAATAAGCCTCTGAAAAGCTATCAAAATCTATCAGAAGCAAAGCAATCTGGACAAGAATAGAAACAATCAAATGAAGACGAATCTTTTTTTTTATTTTTTTTTGAATTGTGGGAGCTGTCTGTAAATTATTTTCTGGTTTTAAGGTCTCATTTTCTGACAAAAGATCGGTTTCAACAGAATTTTCAATCTCTGCTTTTTCACATGCTCCTGCAAAACAGCAGATGCTAATGGTAGCATATATTTACAAAAATAAGCCTGGATTCCAACTTGGAAAAACACAACCTTGTGGTTCTGCCTTGCTAAGAACACAGCCTTCCTGCCTCCTTCCTGACCGAGCCCATGACAAAGGGACGGGTTGAGACCTGAATCCTTCAAGACCCCGTGGCAGACTGGATTGGTTTTCACTTGCTGTGTTGCTGGGTTATAGCGCAAGCTTCAGGTTTGTGTATGCACCGTGCTGTTTCGTTTCTCAGGATATATCTTTCACAACACCTTTCAGACTTGGAGCAAGAGGCTTTTAGCTGTTCCCTGCTGACTGGGAAAGAAAAGGGCAGTTCCCAGCCCATTCCTTGTCTATGGTCTCTATCAAATCCTTCCTCCTGCAATAGCAGGATCCTAGGGAGGAGAAACTGAAATGAGGAGGGAGGCTTTACTTCTAGTGCAGATCCTGGGCCATTAAACAGCTACCTGGGCACACAGGCACACAGTGCCTGGGGGAAAGGAAAAGCTACAAGCCCAAACTGAGTGAGGGTTTGTGGATATAATTTGTTCTTCTTAAAAATGCAAATTTGCAGCAGAACCATGTGTATTTCTGATGTGCCGGAAAAAGGCGTTTGAAAGAACTGGCAGATTATAAAACCCACTAGAAAACGAAGCTCACTTCTGCTTTCCCAGTTGCCTAGGTGATTAACATGAGATAAATACAGTTCTTCCTATGGCTAAGTCTTAAATCTTTAAGACAAAGAGAGTTTTGATTTTGTGTTGCAAGACGTGAAGGTGTTTCAACAGCCAGATTTCACAAGAGCTGGGCCCACCTCCTTTCCCTTTGCTTGTATCACGTTTCTGCTGTGAAGGTCACCTCATAGTCACTAGCTGGGTGCCCTCCAAGCTGTCTTAGGGCCAGGAGGGGAGAACTGTCCCTGGGGATGACCGAATTCAGGAGACTGTATGCCTGTATGTAAAGCTCCCACTAGTTAAAAATACCGAGTCACATATAATTAGCTTCAGTGCCGTTAACACCCCGTAAGCATTGCAACAGCAAAAGGTTGCCTATGAAAAAGAGCAGATTGCTGGGCTGGAAATCAGAATAACCGATCTTCTGCCTCTGGTCTTGTCACCAAACTGTGCAAGCCTGGGGTAGCCAACTCATTTCTAACCCTCCCCCTGTTCTACCTGTTGTCATCTCTATTTGGAGAGTAAGTCCTTTGTGACAAGTATCATCTCTTTTGCCCAGTGTCACGATCTCCATCTCCACTGGTGACTCCAAAATAGCCTTCAGACAAGGCTTCTAATACAGAAATCATGGTGCACAATGGCTTCAGAAAAACCTGTTCTGCTGCAGGTTTTTCCTTCTCCTTTCTGAGGATCTCGGGCTGTTTGTATGCAGCCAACATGAGACAGGGAAATGCTTCAGGAAACAGAAGTACAAAAATGTGGGGTGAGTTTCTCCAGCTTCAATAGCAAACAGGCAATTTTTTTATCCCTCTTGCCCAATTCAGTAACACAGAGACAAAACATCTTTAAAAACAAAAATTCCCAGCACATCTTGGTGCTGTTCAGCCTGGAGAAGAGAAGGCTGCGTGGAGACCTCATAGCAGCATTCCAGATCTGAAGGGGGCCTATAGGGATGCTGGGGAGGGACTCTTCATGAGGGACTGTAGTGATAGGACAAGGGGTAACGGGTTCAAACTTAAAAGCTGGTGGTGTACAGGCCACAGGAGCCCATTGCCCAAGTGCTATCCAGGAGGGGAAACCATTCTCCTCTGGGTCAAAACCTTCACACTACCCTGCACAGCAAAACAAGGAGTTGCCTTTTCCATTTTGGGCATTGTGCATGAATTTGGAGCTTCTTCCAAAAGGAAGGTTAAAAACCAACCGAACAAAGAAGTTATTTCAGACATGCTTACTGGGTTGTTTGGTTTTGATGTTTTCAGCTGAAGCCAAATGGCATGAAGTAAATGCTGTGGCTTGCTGTTTCCCTGGCTGGCAGGGACACCTAGTGGGTAGGACAATGTGTGCTGGTAAAGGCAGGGAAAAACACTCTCCTGACTTCCCACCAAGGGCAGTATTTCATCTTCTGAGTCATGCTAGTGCCTAATTGACACTCATGTTATCCTTAGGAATTAACATGGAGTGGGGAGGAATTTACAGCCAAACCTCCTTCAAGGAACAGTGATTGTAACGTGAGACCGTGATTACAGCAGCATTACCTAAACTGCTGCTAACGGGAATTGCTGCCAGCCTGGCTTTTGTGCAGTTTATTCTTCTGAAGCCTGTTACAGTCATAATAACACCTACACTGGCTATATGTGAGAGCTGACTCGGTGGTGGCATTATTCATCTCTGTCTGCAGTAATGCATTTCACGGGGTATGGCATTGGGGCCACTTTTACTGTACTGCAGACATCTACAGAATGACCTCTACTCCTGCTCTTCTCGAGATGGCTTCGGCAGAAAAAGCAGCAGGAAGCATAAAAAGAAGAGGAAGGCAGTGTGACCGTCCACCCCCCTAAAGCCAGCAGGTCTGTTTGGTGTTGGTGCCAAACCCAAGCCCATCCTTCCTCCTTGTTGCTTTGCCGGCCCTGTCCCTCAGCTGTTTCCCACATTAGTTCATTGACTGCATTCCCTTCATGCAGATTTTTATGGGAAGAGGTTGTTGACTAATTTCTTTGTTTCCATCGTTAGGCTATGGACAACTTTTTTCCTGGCCTATTCCCAAGCACCTGTCTAATAGGTCTGGCATGCAGATGCTATGTTCCAGATCAATGGCATCCCTGAAATCCTCTAGCCCATGCCAGAAACAGAAGCATTACATGTGGGAGATCTCACACAGGGAAAAAACAAGCTCGTTTAGAAGAGTGTGATTTTTTGTTGTAGTTTAGGATAATTTTCCTCTGCAAACTTCAAAATCCAGAGAATCATAAAATAGTTTGAGTTGGAAGGAACCTTAAAAGGTCATCTAGTCCAATCTCTTGCAATGAGCTGAGACATCTTCAAGCACTCTGGTGACATAGAACCCAAAGAGGTTCTTACACTTTAAAATATAAACTGCAGCTTCTGAATCAGAAATGGATCCCCTACAGCAGGAAGCAGTTATTGTTCTGGACATTTTAAATCATCTTCTTCTCCAGTTGCACGACTGTGAGAATGAAGACCCTGGGCCCACTGTAGGAGAGGATCCGGTTTGAGACCATCTTAAGAACCTAAACAAGCACAAGTCCATGGGACCTGATGAAATCCATCCCCAGGTCCTGAAGGAGCTGGCAAATAAAGCTACTGAGCCACTGTTCATCATATTTGAAAAATCATGGCAGTCAGATGAAGTTCCTGATGACTGGAAAAAGGGAAATATAACCCCCATTTTCAAGAAGGGGAAAATGGA
>JASSUY010005363.1:28455-38649 GCA_032466535.1 Forpus xanthops | reverse complement strand
TGCCCATGGCAGGGGGGTTGGAACTAGATGATCTTAAGGTCCTTTCCAACCCTAACTATTCTATGATTCCATGATCACAGTAACTATGAAATCTGCTTCCATAACATAACATTTCTCCAAAGATAGGTATGGCAAATGTTTTGCCCATCTGACTATTCAGTAATTCAGTATTTCATCCGAGTATTGCCCATCTAATTCAATTGTGAATTAGATGGCCTACTTGTTCTTGCACATTCTCTGAAAACATCTTACCTCATCATATCCAAAAAGAGCTGCATAGAAATTTTCTACCATACTTCTCATATCTTGCTTTAGAACAACAGAGTTAATCTGAAAAATAAACCAGAAAACCATCTATATAGGCTCAAAAAAGGAGGTGATGACAAAATAGTATCAGTTTCATTCTGAGCAGTCAAGAAACAGTGCCTTGGCCCACACAGGTTAGGATTTGGCTGTAAGGAACAATGTTAGTGCATTCAAACATTTTAGAACAAGACACAATACAGCTCTGTTAGTTCTGTACTCCATGAAAGTCAGTGTTACTCTGGTTGTATGAATGGCAGAAAACCCTTCAGCCAACAGCACTGACATGTAACTACATGAGCAGAGAAAAACTGCAGCTGGGGAAGGAGCAAAGGCAAGGCTGTCCTTTCAGTGGCAGCACAGGTTAAGCCAATGAAGATCCCTCTGTACTTCAACTATTGAGCAGGTCTTGCAGACCTTGATTCACTCTCAGAAACTCAGAGGGGTTTCAACATTTTCTCTAAAGCATGTATTCCAGAGCTGGATGTGCTATTATAGAGAAAGTCCTGTAACACTAAAGATGAAGGCACCATCCCTACCACCACTCCTTCCTCACTTGTAAATACTGATTTTCCTATTCAGAAATGACACGAATTCTATTTCTACAGCATCTCACCAGAAGCTCAAATGTACTAGTTTTTTCCTATGACTGAATTTCTTTCAGAGTGTGTGATGATCCAGGTACTTTTACCTATGCTGTAAGCGTGACTCAGTCAAGTTACACACGGACTTTTAACTCAAGTTAACAGCTGCTTAAATATTTGCTGGTTTGGCCTAAGCCACCCATTAGCTTGCAGAACTGACCCCCTGTGAGCTTAAGCCAGAACCAAAAGAGATCAACTGCTAGGTCCAGAGTGATGGCTGAAATACCTCACATGCATCTCCCTCATACGAACTATTTAGTCCTTTTGCCTGTACTTTTTAATTTGATCCACAAAATTATTTAATAAACAGCTCCTCTCCCAAGTGCTAAGCCACACTTTGATAGGTAAAGCTGCTTCTTTGTGTTGACTGTTGAGAGAGATCTAGGAGATCCTAAGCATTTCTTTTCTACAGATCTTGCATACAGGTTAGATGTAAGGAAGAAGTTCTTTACTGTGAGGGTGGTGAGGCACTGGCACAGGTTGCCCAAAGAAGTGGTAAATGCCCCATTCCAGGCAGTGTTCAAGGCCAGGTTGGACGGGGCTTGGACCAAGCTGCTCTAGTGGAAGGTATTCCTGCCCCTGGCAGGGGCTTGGAACTGGATAAGCTTCAAGGTCCCTTCCAACCCAAACTACTCTGTGATTCTATGCTCTTCAAAAGGCAAATGTAATTATCTCCATACCCGCACATCAGCACAACACTCACATACAAGACTGCATCTTGGAGACAAGTTTTACACAAAAGAAAACTGCAAACAGGAATATAGGGTAGGATATCAGTTCTATATGGAATAACCCTTGTTGTAATTGGTGCATAGCTTGTCACACTTACAACAGCGTGAACCACATGTCCTCAACAGCTTCTTAGTATCCTTGAAAGTACTCACCTTAGCAATTATGCAACAGCTTTTCGATCAAAATGTGTTAGTTTTTGCCACTCTAGCAAATCTCCTGTTCAAATAGCCTTCAATTAAACCACTGCCTTTTTTCATCTGTTGATTTTTATAGAAATGCATATAGTGCAAACACAAGGAAAATTCCTTTTATGTCAGTTACTCATATTTTTCCATTAATATAAACTATTAAAATTCATGCAGCTATTTTACAGGCTCTCAAGATTTGGAGACTCGTTATTACAGCCTGTTGAAAAAAAAGAACTAACCATAAGAAATCAGAGGGTTAAATGATGACTGCAACTTCTGTAATGACTTAATTAAATTTTTATGGAGTACATAAACTATGATGTCATTTCTACCCAACCATGCTCAAACTTTCTCTGCATGTCAGAGATCGTGGTTTTTCTCAATAGAACGTACTTCTAAATAAGCTGCACTTCTACAGCTCTAATAAGGGGGAGCAGGTCTCATGTAACACACTCAATAAATTATCTTTCCATTTTAAACAAACAAATTCCAAGAGTTATTATATATTTGCCACGCACTTTTTATGACATAATAAAAATGTTACCTCAAGGATTACTTAACACATACTACAAATGTTACAGCAGGCAACTGCAAGGGGCAAAGAAAACAAATAGTCCCATTACAGAGACAAGTCCTGGACTATACATCCCCAGGGAAGCAGCTTTCTGTACTAAAAGCTAAGAGCAGCTTTAAGTTAGCAAGAAATAGACTGATGAAGAAGATAACCAAGTTAAACAAACATGGCAATAAATACATCTTAAAAGACAACCAGTTTAAAACATAAAATATGACTTTGGGGATGGAGTACTATCTAAGGCGATAAAATTTCATTTAAAGGAGTATTGCAATTTCTGAAGAACAGAACTGGCAGTGGTTAAACACAAACATTGTAGGAAAAAAAATCTTTATAAAACAAGGCAAAAGAGTAAATCTAAATCAGCATTTGTTGGAAATTATTCCTCTCTTTTAGCTTGTTCATGTTCTTACCACTGGCAAGGGTCAGCATCTGGCTGGTTCTGACTCTGCTGACTCTTCCACCATTTGTCATTAAGTAAAAAACCTGCTACGCAATTCCAAATAAGTAACTGCTAACAGCCAGAAACATCTAGAGCTCTTTCAGGGACTGAGCCCCTTTGCCTCCTATGGAACAACCCATTGTAGAGCAGTCACCAGAATAAATGTATATAGCATCACCTAAATTGATACACAGAACTATTTTGGCTCAAAACAATGAATATGATTTTGGTACATCTTATAAGACTTTAAAAAAAGGGATGGTACAGCTAACCTAGCTTCCTTCTGCATGTCACAACTTTTCACTGAAAGACTCCAAGATGCCCCATTCTGCTGCAAGACAACTACAGCACATGACTACCACACTTGCGTTATAATGCCAAAGAAGCTTCATCTTCAGCCTCAATGAGTTCAATACACGTCATTCGACAGCCAACTGGTAAGACTTCTACTATATCAGACAATTTACAATATCAAGTCTCAGTTAAAGGTTTGATTCTAATAAAATTATAAAATCACTGAGTGTTTTGGGTTGGAAGGGACCTTAAGGCTCATCAGTTCCAACCCCCTGCCACGGGCAGGGATACCTTCCACTAGAGCAGCTTGGTCCAAGCTCCTGTGTCCAACCTGGCCTTGAGCACTGCCAGGGATGGGGCAGCCACAGTTTTCCTGGGCACCCTATGCCAGCGCCTCAGCACCCTCACAGGGAAGAGCTTCTGCCTAAGAGATCATCTCAGTCTCCCCTCCAGCAGGTTAAAGCCATTCCTCTTGTCCTGTCTCTACAGGCCCACTCCAGGGATGCGGTATTCTAGGAATTTCTAAGAAAGTAAGAGCACACTGCTGAACATGTAGGAAAATATCTGTGAGCACATCCTTTAAAGTGAAAGGTGCTATAGGATTAGTCCATATTAATGCCTCTTATTGCATCAAGAGCATTCTTTCATAACAAGTCTCCCCCTTATCCCTGTCCCATGCTTTGGCTTATACTGTAGAGAAGTCTCAACATGCACAAACTGGGAAACATTGCTCTAATGCATTCTACCTCCAAAGAGGCATCCAGCCCACAGGATCCGCTCAGAACCAGCACAGAGTAAAGATGTCCCTGTGGAGCAGGGACATTGGACTGTCAACTGCTTAACTCAATAAATGTGTTCCTGATAGACCACACTAAATGCTAGTGTAGACATAGCTGTGATGTCCACAGGCTATATGATTTGAAAGCACTTTAACAGGAGTTTCTTTCTGTTACAGCTTTTGCCAACATGTGCTGCACCCTTAAGCTACTTTAACACATTAATCCATCCATAGACTATAAAGCCAGAAGGGGCACTTCTAACTGCACCTTGTACAAGCGCTAGTCATTGAATTTCATGCAGCAATTCCTCTCTTTAGGCCATAAGTTATGGTTGAACTAGATTTTTTTATGAAGAGATTTCAACCAGAAGAAATGATTAGATCATAGAACCTGACTCTCTGCATATCACAGACCATTACATTTCACTGAGTTCCCTCTGTACTACGCTCAGTAAATTGTGTTTGGCTAAAGCATATCACCCTCACAGTTGAACATGTGTCTCTCATTTTGGATTTGAATTTTCCGGCTTAAGTTTCCACCCCCTCATTCTCGTTATACCATTCCTGCAAGAATAAAAAACCTCTTTGGTACAGTGTATTTGCTCCTGTACCTGTACACAGCAGATGTGTCAGCACAGTCATCTTTGCACATTAAGATTAGAGTCTTTAAGGTTACGCTTGCACTAGGTGCACTGATACAACATCATCAGTGCACGCCTGGAGTGGTTGAAGTTGTAACAGCAAAGTAGTATTTTATGCTGATACAGTAAAAATTAATCCATCTCATGTGCAAAATAAGTTATACAGGTAGTACACTTGTTAGCCATGCTGCCATAACCATCAACAGCTCTTACAGACACTGTTTTTTATTTCTGGAGAATTCAGTATCAGCAGAACTTCCTGAAGGAGATACAGGACAAAACTTTCATTATAAAAAAACATCACTCCTCGAACACTTAGGCTTCTTTAGCCACCTTCTCTCAAGTTGCATTTGGAAAGAATGACTTATAATATATAGTTTGTGTTAGTTATAAATAATATATAACCACATGTGGCTATATATGGGCTTTTAAAGGGTTTGCTGCCCTCTTAATAAATGCACATGACGTTAAATGGGAAAACCTGCATAGAGCCCTTTTATTTCCTCCAATAACATAATTATTACTGTGGCTAGGATCAAAAAGATTAAATTAATAAAACAGATTAAAAATATCTCCGTAGCAAAGTGCCAAAAAGGAGGGTTCCTTCGGGCAACCTCGGAGTTGGGAAACGACAAAGACACTGCAGAGATTATTTTTCCAACCTTCATTTTTGAGTCTTATTAATCACTCTGTTCCTTTGTCTGGAAACTGGCTACAGTGGTGAGTCCTCATCTACTTTGGAATATTAAATTTTCTGATAAATTCTCTAATTTTCTAATTCAAAGTAAGTAATTCTGTAATGCCCCCCATTAGAGAATTAACTTCAGAGAACTGGCTTTAAAGTCTCAGTGTTCAATGACAACCTACTTCAACACAGTATTAACCCAGACAAAAGCTACATGTTAGACTGCCTCAGAACCAGTTTCTGCTGTAATCTTCAATCCAACATCAAACTTTTGCAAGCTCTGTTACCTTAATAACAACTGCATAATCATCAATAACACTCCTTAGAGCATGTTTATTTGAAGCAGACAAAGAAAAGCAAGTTATACAACATTAGCTACATATTCCAGTAAAACGAGATGGTCACCCTTAGCTGGGTAGTATCAAGAAAATGAGATAGGTTTCTATCTTGTAGTCTATTAATTTGGAAACTCTGCCATGGTAGCAGGTAGGGGATTCAGAGTAGATCCCAGCACAATTCTGACTGTATTAAATATATTTTTCTCTGGAGTATGTGACTGGCAGAGCTCATTGACAACCTCTCAAGAGAAAGATCAGGGAAAAGACGTCAAATCTCTGAGCTCTCCAACTAATTCTGCTGACTCTCTGTAAGAGTGAGCTGTTGTAGAAGGGTCTTCCTGCAAGGCCTCTTTTACAATATTACTTGCTAAAAACCTAAGACTGACCATGACCATGTTTCTAAACACACCAGAATCAAGAATTCAGGCTGACAGACAGAAAGGAAGCCACATAACCAAATTTAAAAGATGCATTTGACAGCTGTGAAGATAAATGATTAAGGTAGATATTCACCATGAGCACACAGACAAATCCTGTAGAACTCCTCCTCTCTACCTAGAGAAACCTCTGTAACTGTCAAGAAGAGTAACACACAAGAAACACTGCACTGGATCAGACCAAGGAGTCACCTAACATGATATCTTGCCTTTAACAATAGGCAGGTACACTGAAAAGTATAAAGACTACAAGCTGAAAGACGCTCCCTCAAAGCATTCTCCCAACCAAGTTCAGCTCAGGACAACCCTCAATCCTTGATATTTACTTCCATAGTGACCTTCAAAAGGTCTCCATGTCAACCAACTTGTCCAGTGAACGTTCTGCATCCACAACATGCTTCAGCAAATACCCTGGTTGGCTACCCACAATGAGAACCATCACCTTCTCTTTGTTTCTTCTGAAATTGCCTCCAGCTAGCTCTATCTGTTGGCTCACTTTTCTCATTGGATGAGGCAGTGAATACATACTGCTCCATCACTTCAGGATTCTGAGTGCATCATATGCCCTGTGATATAATTTGCCCATAAAGATTTCAGACAACTTCATAAAAGCCAAGAGCAACAAAATCCCTGGATCATAAAATATTAAATTAAACAAAACATACTAGATAACATCTAATAGGGCTGCAAAGTCATGAAAGGTGGTATCCACTTTGAAAAGTATTTCAGCAGAACCAGGTAAGTACAAACCAGTAGAAAAGATCAATAACAAACAAAAAGAACAATCACAGATACTGATGACCAGTAATACCCAGTGCTGATAAAGGTACTAGTACACTGCAACAATGTGCATACATTTGGCAGCTACAGCTCCAGAAATGGATCTTAGAAGAGATACAGATCAATAAGTAGCAGTGAACAAAGACTAATACATTTCAGGAATTATTATGAAAGGAATATAGAACAAAAGAGGAACCCTATTCTCCATAAATCCCTTGAGTCCTCATTATTCATAAAAAAATGAGGAGGAAGATGATGGAGAGGTAAAATCATTGAGTGGTATCAAGCAGGTAAGTAAGGAATTATTGCTCACTGCTTCTCATAAAAAATATGTAGAAAACAAGCTCGTGAAATGACCAAATACTACTTTAAAAATAAAAGTACTTTCGCATACAACTCAATGAAGTACCAGAAGTCATTGCCACAGGACATTAAAAGGCAAAAAAAATGAAAGAAGTAAAAAAGGGACTGCACATTTCTAAGAGGATTCTGTTAGTAGATACTAAATATGATGGTCCCCACACAACTCTCACATTACTTGTTAGTGAATGGCAAGAAAATGGACAATACTGATCCACAGTCCTACTTCTTACACTTTTTCCCAAATATCCTTCAGTCATTGATAGAAAGAGTTTGCTGGATCTTCAGCTGACATGAGAAAATGTTCCGTTTTGTTCACTTTTTGCTGATCATTGCAGATACTGACTGGTATCTCTTCTCCCTGTGTGTCTTTTCCTACCCTGACTTACAGAAGACAGCCACAGCTCCTCAGATGACCCTGGGTACCAGTCATCAGGTCACTTCTCTGACTTGATAGGAATTTCACCTGAACTATGCTAATGCAAATCAAAAAACACTGCTTCCTTTACCATAGCTTTTAGTAACCTTTTTTGTAAAAATAAGAGCAAGAGTGATCCTGCTCATACCAAACAGATCATCCTCCCCCCAGGGAAAAAAAAAAACAACAAACAAATCAAAATTAAAAATTCAAGAATCTGTGACCAGAACAAGTTTCTGTTGGATAGGAACAGCAAGTCACCCATCCAAAAAAGCAAGCCATATCTCCCCTCCTAAAAAAACTCTCCACAAAAAAGGCTATTTAATTTCAAAATGAAGTGACAATTGCTGGAGTCCATCAGCAACTCCATTGCAATCAGTCAACCTAATCCCTGATGCTAACACCTAGTACTGCTACAACAGTTCTCCAGTGAGTAAGACCAGGACAAACGCAAATCCTCAGTCCTATTATCTCACTTGCACACTCATTCCTGCAGCGCCTTGCAGACTGGCTGGTTTGTGTTTGCTCCATCAGACTTGCCACTATTTTCTAGCAGAGCCCTGTTCCTATGTGACCTGTCTGACACTCTCCCATCAGTTCCTCATTTGGGTAGAATTCTAATTTGAAGTCGCATTGCTTTCACCTTCTACCAATATTCTGCACCTTCTGGTTTCAATCAGAAGCTGAGAAACCCCCAATTTCCCCAAGCACTCCTCCTCCCCAGGGCTTCAAACACACACATGCCACAGAATAGTTAACAGTTAAATATTTTCTTGCCAATATTTTAAGAGTGCAGAAGGTTCCAAATTGCTGGTAAAATAAACAATGCCAGACTGTGAAAACTCCTGCCTGCCATATACTCTGATGTTAACAAGAGTTTCTTTATTACTGTGACCTTTCAGAAGCGAACAAGAATTATTTCTCTACCCTAGTTCTGCCCTCAAGTAAAAGGCAAAGAAGGAAAGCAAAGCATGAAAAAGCTGCGTGGTAAGATACTGGGACTTTTCCATCTTACTTCTGCATTTCATTCAGACTTGATGCTGCTGTGAATAAATAAACTTCCAGAAGATCCTAAAAGCATGGGCAAGGAGTTTAAGAAGCCAAAATTTCCTTACATGCTGTTTCCTGAATAGTACAGATTAAACCTACATATAGGCCATCTTGTCCCTTGCAAGTACATAATATACCAGGAAATACAAAAGGGCAAATGTAAGATACTCTCAATGAGAGACACTATTTTCAAGCTCCTCAGTCCATGGCTCTGTCCTCTGCGGCTTTAGTCATGGAATGCCAGCAATTACAGGGTCTCTGCCATTTCCTCACTTTTAAAAAATGAAGTCTTCAAATAGCATCCACAGCCTGAAGGAATTACTAGCACTTCCAGCATGAAGGAGACAAATGACTGTATCATTCAGGTGACAGTCCCTAAAACCACTGGTGATTCACTTGCCTGCCAGCCTTCTGCTACCTACCACATGTATTTGCTGTGATAGAATCCACGCTCAAGTCATCTGAAAACCAATTCAGACCAGTGTTGTTCATCTCACATATACCAAGACTGTATTGACCCCATCTTCCATTCATGAGATCTATACCAGTGGCTGAGTCTCCCTTTCCACGTGCAGTTATTCTTGAGAAGGATAGAGGTAGAACTTACAAATCAACATTATGTACACTTTGCTAGCAACAAATGAAGATTTCTAAGATCAGGTATGCTGCTATTCAAGTTCTTAGAGAAATGAAATGATAGTTAACTAGTTAATACAGGTAGAGATACAGCAAGTGCTCTGCATGACTACAAACAGAAGAGGAAGACACAACAACTGAGGGCAGACAAGGAAATCAGAAGAATCTACTGAGATTCCCAAATAGGAATGGAAACCAGAGGAACACAGCAGTTTGCCTAGATGTATACAAAAGGATCACATGCTGCTCCTTATACAGAATTAGTTGAAGAAATTAAAGCAGGCAAGCACGAAAGTGAGCACTGGAATCATTGAATGTACTGCAATTGCACTTCCTGATCATTATCATTTATTCATACACTTCTAACAGGGCAGCAGGACTAAGAAAGAACAAGACTCATTTCTAAATACCACAGCTTTACACATACAGCCTAGATGAAGCCCCTAGGAGCCTGAAGGCCTTGGCTGTCATAGAAGAAACAGAGAAATGACTTTCTCTTGCACGCTGTGCCTCTTTCTCTCCAGGAAACAATCACAATTTAGTTTGTAAAGCTGCACTCACGTTTTGCCCTTGGAAACAAAGCAATAAAACAAAATTATTAATCTTTTCTCAAAACGAAGATAAGAGAGGATATCTCAAGTTCCAAACAAAAAACCTCAGGAGTGTTGTACCCCAACAAGAAGGAAGTGCTGTAGGAGGGCCAGGAGACCTCCTTGGATGGACAAGGAGCTGCTGAGGAAAATTTGAAGGGAAAAAGAGGTTTATAAAAAGTGGAACCAAGGACAGGAGGCCTGGGAAGAATACAGGGATGTTGTGTGGGAAGCTAGGGACCAGCTTAGGAAAGCTAAGGCCCACTTAGAATTAAACTTGGCTAGGGATGTTAAGGATAACAGG